>OZ005740.1:181381423-181579423 GCA_963930735.1 Dioctria linearis
TTGAATTCTAAAATTACATGGAATTCCAGAATTGAAATCAGATACAGTATTTGTACATAGCTACTGTGAAAACTCGTTGTTTCACAAACTGCGCAACGAATTTTCAAAGTGATATAATTTATTCCATCGAATCATAGCATTACAGTCTCAGTACACATTGAATTCTAAAATTACATGGAATTTCAGAATAGAAATCAGATGCAGTACTTGTACATACCTACTGTGAAAACTCTTTGTCTCACAAACTGCGCATCGAGTTCTCAAAGCGACATAATTTATTCCATCGAATCATTGCATTGCAGTCTGAGTACACATTGAATTCTAGAATTAAATGGAATTCCCGAAAAATCAGATACAGTACCTGTACATAGCTGCCGTGAAAACTCTTTGTTTCACAAATTGCGTACCAAATTGTCAAAGTGATATAATTCACTCCATCAAATCACTGCATTACAGGCTCATTACACATTGAATTCTAAATTTACATGGAATTCCAGAATTGAAATCAGATACAGTACCTGTACATAGCTGCCGTCAAAACTCTTTGTTTCACAGTACCTGTACAAACACAAACTGCGCATCGAATTCTCATAGTGATATAATTCATTCCATCGAATCACTGCACTACAGTCTCAGTATGCATTAAATTCTAAAATTACATCGAATTCCAGAATTGAAATCATATACATTACTTGTACATAGCTACTATGAAAACTCATTGTTTCACAAACTGCGCATCGAATTCTCATTCCATCGAATCACTGAATTACAGTCTCAGTGCACATTGAATTCTAAAATTACATGGAATTCCAGAATTGAAATCAGATACAGTATTTGTACATAGCTACTGTGAAAACTCGTTGTTTCACAAACTGCGCATCGAATTCTCAAAGTGATATAATTTGTTCCATCGGATCATTGCATTACAGTCTCAGTACGCATGAAATTCTAAAATTACATCAAATTCCAGATTTGAAATCAGATACAGTACCTTTACATTGCTGCCGTGAAAACTCTTTGTTTCACAAATTGCGCATCAAATTGTCAAAGTGATATAAATCGTTCCATCGAATCGCTGCATTACAGTCTCAGTATGCATTAAATTCTAAAATTACATCGAATTCCAGAATTGAAATCGGATACAGTACCTGTACATAGCTACTGTGAAAACTCGTTGTTTCACAAACTGCGCATCGAATTCTCAAAGTGATATAATTCATTCCATCGAATCACTGCACTACAGTCTCAGTACACTTTGAATTCTAAAATTACATGGATTTTAGATACAGTACTTGTAAATAGCTACTGTGAAAACTCTTTGTCTCACAAACTGCGCATCGAGTTTGCAAAGCGACATAATTTATTCCATCGAATCATTGCATTGCAGTCTCAGTACACATTGAATTCTAAAATGACATGGAATTCCAGAATTGAAATCAGATACAGTACTTGTACATAGCTACTGTGAAAACTCGTTGTTTCACAAACTGCGCATCGTATTCTCAAAGTGATATAATTTATTACATCGAATCATTGCATTACAGTCTCAGTCTGCATTAAATTCTAAAATTACATCGAATTCCAGAATTGAAATCATATACATTACTTGTACATAGCTACTGTGAAAACTCATTGTTTCACAAACTGCGCATCGAATTCTCAAAGTGATATAATTCATTCCATCGAATCACTGAATTACAGTCTCAGTATGCATTAAATTCTAAAATTACATCGAATTCCAGAATTGAAATCGGATACAGTACCTGTACATAGCTACTGTGAAAACTCGTTGTTTCACAAACTGCGCATCGAATTCTCAAAGTGATATAATTTATTACATCGAATCATTGCATTACAGTCTCAGTATGCATTAAATTCTAAAATTACATCGAATGCCAGAATTGAAATCAGATACAGTACCTGTACATTGCTGCCGCGAAAACTCTTTGTTTCACAAATTGTGCATCGAATTGTCAAAGTGATATAATATATTCCATCGGATCATTGCATTACAGTCTCAGTACGCATTAAATTCTAAAATTACATCAAATTCCAGATTTGAAATCAGATACAGTACCTGTACATTGCTGCCGTGAAAACTCTTTGTTTCACAAATTGCGCATCAAATTGTCAAAGTGATATAAATCATTCCATCGAATCGCTGCATTACAGTCTCAGTATGCATTAAATTCTAAAATTACATCGAATTCCAGAATTGAAATCGGATACAGTACCTGTACTTAGCTACTGTGAAAACTGGTTGTTTCACAAACTGCGCATCGAATTCTCAAAGTGATAGAATTCATTCCATCGAATCACTGCACTACAGTCTCAGTACACATTGAATTCTAAAATTACATGGATTTTAGATACAGTACTTGTACATAGCTACTGCGAAAACTCTTTGTCTCACAAACTGCGCATCGAGTTTTCAAAGCGACATAATTTATTCCATCGAATCATTGCATTGCAGTCTCAGTACACATTGAATTCTAAAATGACATGGAATTCCAGAATTGAAATCAGATACAGTACTTGTACATAGCTACTGTGAAAACTCGTTGTTTCACAAATTGCGCATCAAATTGTCAAAGTGATATAAATCATTGCATCGAATCGCTGCATTACATTCTCAGTATGCATTAAATTCTAAAATTACATCGAATTCCAGAATTGAAATCGGATACAGTACCTGTACTTAGCTACTGTGAAAACTGGTTGTTTCACAAACTGTGCATCGAATTCTCAAAGTGATAGAATTCATTCCATCGAATCACTGCACTACAGTCTCAGTACACATTGAATTCTAAAATTACATGGATTTTAGATACAGTACTTGTACATAGCTACTGTGAAAACTCTTTGTCTCACAAACTGCGCATCGAGTTTTCAAAGCGACATAATTTATTCCATCGAATCATTGCATTGCAGTCTCAGTACACATTGAATTCTAAAATGACATGGAATTCCAGAATTGAAATCAGATACAGTACTTGTACATAGCTACTGTGAAAACTCGTTGTTTCACAAACTGCGCATCGTATTCTCAAAGTGATATAATTTATTACATCGAATCATTGCATTACAGTTTCAGTCTGCATTAAATTCTAAAATTACATGGAATTTCAGAATTGAAATCAGATGCAGTACTTGTACATACCTACTGTGAAAACTCTTTGTCTCACAAACTGCGCATCGAGTTCTCAAAGCGACATAATTTATTCCATCGAATCATTGCATTGCAGTCTCAGTACACATTGAATTCTAGAATTAAATGGAATTCCCGAAAAATCAGATACAGTACCTGTACATAGCTGCCGTGAAAACTCTTTGTTTCACAAATTGCGCACCAAATTGTCAAAGTGATATAATTCACTCCATCAAATCACTGCATTACAGGCTCAGTACACATTGAATTCTAAATTTACATGGAATTCCAGAATTGAAATCAGATACAGTACCTGTACATAGCTGCCGTCAAAACTCTTTGTTTCACAAATTTCGCATTAAATTGTCAAAGTGATATAAATAATTCCATCGAATCATTGCATTACAGTCTCAGTATGCATTAAATTCTAAAATTACATCTAATTCCAGAATTGAAATCAGATACAGTACTTGTACATAGCTCCTGTGAAAACTCGTTGTTTCACAAACCGCGCATCGGATTCTAAAAGTGATATAATTCACTCCATCGAATCACTGCATTACAGTCTCAGTACACATTGAATTCTAAAATTACATGGAATTCCAGAATTGAAATCAGATACAGTACCTGTACATAGCTGCCGTGAAAACTCTTTGTTTCACAATTTGCGCATCAAATTGTCAAAGTGATATAATTTATTCCATCGAATCATTGCATTACAGTCTCAGTACACATTGAATTCTAAAATTACATGGAATTTCAGAATTGAAATCAGATGCAGTACTTGTACATACCTACTGTGAAAACTCTTTGTCTCACAAACTGCGCATCGAGTTCTCAAAGCGACATAATTTATTCCATCGAATCATTGCATTGCAGTCTCAGTACACATTGAATTCTAAAATTAAATGGAATTCCAGAAAAATCAGATACAGTACCTGTACATAGCTGCCGTGAAAACTCTTTGTTTCACAAATTGTGCATCGAATTGTCAAAGTGATATAATATATTCCATCGGATCATTGCATTACAGTCTCAGTACGCATTGAATTCTAAAATTACATCGAATTCCAGAATTGAAATCGGATACAGTACCTGTACATAGCTACTGTGAAAACTCGTTGTTTCACAAATTGCGCATCAAATTGTCAAAGTGATATAAATCGTTCCATCGAATCGCTGCATTACAGTCTCAGTATGCATTAAATTCTAAAATTACATCGAATTCCAGAATTGAAATCGGATACAGTACCTGTACATAGCTACTGTGAAAACTCGTTGTTTCACAAACTGCGCATCGAATTCTCAAAGTGATATAATTCATTCCATCGAATCACTGCACTACAGTCTCAGTACACTTTGAATTCTAAAATTACATGGATTTTAGATACAGTACTTGTAAATAGCTACTGTGAAAACTCTTTGTCTCACAAACTGCGCATCGAGTTTGCAAAGCGACATAATTTATTCCATCGAATCATTGCATTGCAGTCTCAGTACACATTGAATTCTAAAATGACATGGAATTCCAGAATTGAAATCAGATACAGTACTTGTACATAGCTACTGTGAAAACTCGTTGTTTCACAAACTGCGCATCGTATTCTCAAAGTGATATAATTTATTACATCGAATCATTGCATTACAGTCTCAGTCTGCATTAAATTCTAAAATTACATCGAATTCCAGAATTGAAATCATATACATTACTTGTACATAGCTACTGTGAAAACTCATTGTTTCACAAACTGCGCATCGAATTCTCAAAGTGATATAATTCATTCCATCGAATCACTGAATTACAGTCTCAGTATGCATTAAATTCTAAAATTACATCGAATTCCAGAATTGAAATCGGATACAGTACCTGTACATAGCTACTGTGAAAAATCGTTGTTTCACAAACTGCGCATCGAATTCTCAAAGTGATATAATTTATTACATCGAATCATTGCATTACAGTCTCAGTATGCATTAAATTCTAAAATTACATCGAATGCCAGAATTGAAATCAGATACAGTACCTGTACATTGCTGCCGCGAAAACTCTTTGTTTCACAAATTGTGCATCGAATTGTCAAAGTGATATAATATATTCCATCGGATCATTGCATTACAGTCTCAGTACGCATTAAATTCTAAAATTACATCAAATTCCAGATTTGAAATCAGATACAGTACCTGTACATTGCTGCCGTGAAAACTCTTTGTTTCACAAATTGCGCATCAAATTGTCAAAGTGATATAAATCATTCCATCGAATCGCTGCATTACAGTCTCAGTATGCATTAAATTCTAAAATTACATCGAATTCCAGAATTGAAATCGGATACAGTACCTGTACTTAGCTACTGTGAAAACTGGTTGTTTCACAAACTGCGCATCGAATTCTCAAAGTGATAGAATTCATTCCATCGAATCACTGCACTACAGTCTCAGTACACATTGAATTCTAAAATTACATGGATTTTAGATACAGTACTTGTACATAGCTACTGCGAAAATTCTTTGTCTCACAAACTGCGCATCGAGTTTTCAAAGCGACATAATTTATTCCATCGAATCATTGCATTGCAGTCTCAGTACACATTGAATTCTAAAATGACATGGAATTCCAGAATTGAAATCAGATACAGTACTTGTACATAGCTACTGTGAAAACTCGTTGTTTCACAAATTGCGCATCAAATTGTCAAAGTGATATAAATCATTGCATCGAATCGCTGCATTACATTCTCAGTATGCATTAAATTCTAAAATTACATCGAATTCCAGAATTGAAATCGGATACAGTACCTGTACTTAGCTACTGTGAAAACTGGTTGTTTCACAAACTGCGCATCGAATTCTCAAAGTGATAGAATTCATTCCATCGAATCACTGCACTACAGTCTCAGTACACATTGAATTCTAAAATTACATGGATTTTAGATACAGTACTTGTACATAGCTACTGTGAAAACTCTTTGTCTCACAAACTGCGCATCGAGTTTTCAAAGCGACATAATTTATTCCATCGAATCATTGCATTGCAGTCTCAGTACACATTGAATTCTAAAATGACATGGAATTCCAGAATTGAAATCAGATACAGTACTTGTACATAGCTACTGTGAAAACTCGTTGTTTCACAAACTGCGCATCGTATTCTCAAAGTGATATAATTTATTACATCGAATCATTGCATTACAGTTTCAGTCTGCATTAAATTCTAAAATTACATGGAATTTCAGAATTGAAATCAGATGCAGTACTTGTACATACCTACTGTGAAAACTCTTTGTCTCACAAACTGCGCATCGAGTTCTCAAAGCGACATAATTTATTCCATCGAATCATTGCATTGCAGTCTCAGTACACATTGAATTCTAGAATTAAATGGAATTCCCGAAAAATCAGATACAGTACCTGTACATAGCTGCCGTGAAAACTCTTTGTTTCACAAATTGCGCACCAAATTGTCAAAGTGATATAATTCACTCCATCAAATCACTGCATTACAGGCTCAGTACACATTGAATTCTAAATTTACATGGAATTCCAGAATTGAAATCAGATACAGTACCTGTACATAGCTGCCGTCAAAACTCTTTGTTTCACAAATTTCGCATTAAATTGTCAAAGTGATATAAATAATTCCATCGAATCATTGCATTACAGTCTCAGTATGCATTAAATTCTAAAATTACATCTAATTCCAGAATTGAAATCAGATACAGTACTTGTACATAGCTCCTGTGAAAACTCGTTGTTTCACAAACCGCGCATCGGATTCTAAAAGTGATATAATTCACTCCATCGAATCACTGCATTACAGTCTCAGTACACATTGAATTCTAAAATTACATGGAATTCCAGAATTGAAATCAGATACAGTACCTGTACATAGCTGCCGTGAAAACTCTTTGTTTCACAATTTGCGCATCAAATTGTCAAAGTGATATAATTTATTCCATCGAATCATTGCATTACAGTCTCAGTACACATTGAATTCTAAAATTACATGGAATTTCAGAATTGAAATCAGATGCAGTACTTGTACATACCTACTGTGAAAACTCTTTGTCTCACAAACTGCGCATCGAGTTCTCAAAGCGACATAATTTATTCCATCGAATCATTGCATTGCAGTCTCAGTACACATTGAATTCTAAAATTAAATGGAATTCCAGAAAAATCAGATACAGTACCTGTACATAGCTGCCGTGAAAACTCTTTGTTTCACAAATTGTGCATCGAATTGTCAAAGTGATATAATATATTCCATCGGATCATTGCATTACAGTCTCAGTACGCATTGAATTCTAAAATTACATCGAATTCCAGAATTGAAATCGGATACAGTACCTGTACATAGCTACTGTGAAAACTCGTTGTTTCACAAACTGCGCATCGAATTCTCATAGTGATATAATTCATTCCATCGAATCACTGCACTACAGTCTCAGTATGCATTAAATTCTAAAATTACATCGAATTCCAGAATTGAAATCATATACATTACTTGTACATAGCTACTATGAAAACTCATTGTTTCACAAACTGCGCATCGAATTCTCAAAGTGATATAATTCATTCCATCGAATCACTGAATTACAGTCTCAGTGCACATTGAATTCTAAAATTACATGGAATTCCAGAATTGAAATCAGATACAGTATTTGTACATAGCTACTGTGAAAACTCGTTGTTTCACAAACTGCGCATCGAATTCTCAAAGTGATATAATTTGTTCCATCGGATCATTGCATTACAGTCTCAGTACGCATGAAATTCTAAAATTACATCAAATTCCAGATTTGAAATCAGATACAGTACCTTTACATTGCTGCCGTGAAAACTCTTTGTTTCACAAATTGCGCATCAAATTGTCAAAGTGATATAAATCGTTCCATCGAATCGCTGCATTACAGTCTCAGTATGCATTAAATTCTAAAATTACATCGAATTCCAGAATTGAAATCGGATACAGTACCTGTACATAGCTACTGTGAAAACTCGTTGTTTCACAAACTGCGCATCGAATTCTCAAAGTGATATAATTCATTCCATCGAATCACTGCACTACAGTCTCAGTACACTTTGAATTCTAAAATTACATGGATTTTAGATACAGTACTTGTAAATAGCTACTGTGAAAACTCTTTGTCTCACAAACTGCGCATAGAGTTTGCAAAGCGACATAATTTATTCCATCGAATCATTGCATTGCAGTCTCAGTACACATTGAATTCTAAAATGACATGGAATTCCAGAATTGAAATCAGATACAGTACTTGTACATAGCTACTGTGAAAACTCGTTGTTTCACAAACTGCGCATCGTATTCTCAAAGTGATATAATTTATTACATCGAATCATTGCATTACAGTCTCAGTCTGCCTTAAATTCTAAAATTACATCGAATTCCAGAATTGAAATCATATACATTACTTGTACATAGCTACTGTGAAAACTCATTGTTTCACAAACTGCGCATCGAATTCTCAAAGTGATATAATTCATTCCATCGAATCACTGAATTACAGTCTCAGTATGCATTAAATTCTAAAATTATATCGAATTCCAGAATTGAAATCGGATACAGTACCTGTACATAGCTACTGTGAAAACTCGTTGTTTCACAAACTGCGCATCGAATTCTCAAAGTGATATAATTTATTACATCGAATCATTGCATTACAGTCTCAGTATGCATTAAATTCTAAAATTACATCGAATGCCAGAATTGAAATCAGATACAGTACCTGTACATTGCTGCCGCGAAAACTCTTTGTTTCACAAATTGTGCATCGAATTGTCAAAGTGATATAATATATTCCATCGGATCATTGCATTACAGTCTCAGTACGCATTAAATTCTAAAATTACATCAAATTCCAGATTTGAAATCAGATACAGTACCTGTACATTGCTGCCGTGAAAACTCTTTGTTTCACAAATTGCGCATCAAATTGTCAAAGTGATATAAATCATTCCATCGAATCGCTGCATTACAGTCTCAGTATGCATTAAATTCTAAAATTACATCGAATTCCAGAATTGAAATCGGATACAGTACCTGTACTTAGCTACTGTGAAAACTGGTTGTTTCACAAACTGCGCATCGAATTCTCAAAGTGATAGAATTCATTCCATCGAATCACTGCACTACAGTCTCAGTACACATTGAATTCTAAAATTACATGGATTTTAGATACAGTACTTGTACATAGCTACTGCGAAAACTCTTTGTCTCACAAACTGCGCATCGAGTTTTCAAAGCGACATAATTTATTCCATCGAATCATTGCATTGCAGTCTCAGTACACATTGAATTCTAAAATGACATGGAATTCCAGAATTGAAATCAGATACAGTACTTGTACATAGCTACTGTGAAAACTCGTTGTTTCACAAATTGCGCATCAAATTGTCAAAGTGATATAAATCATTCCATCGAATCGCTGCATTACAGTCTCAGTATGCATTAAATTCTAAAATTACATCGAATTCCAGAATTGAAATCGGATACAGTACCTGTACTTAGCTACTGTGAAAACTGGTTGTTTCACAAACTGCGCATCGAATTCTCAAAGTGATAGAATTCATTCCATCGAATCACTGCACTACAGTCTCAGTACACATTGAATTCTAAAATTACATGGATTTTAGATACAGTACTTGGACATAGCTACTGCGAAAACTCTTTGTCTCACAAACTGCGCATCGAGTTTTCAAAGCGACATAATTTATTCCATCGAATCATTGCATTGCAGTCTCAGTACACATTGAATTCTAAAATGACATGGAATTCCAGAATTGAAATCAGATACAGTACTTGTACATAGCTACTGTGAAAACTCTTTATTTCACAAATTGCGCACCAAATTGTCAAAGTGATATAATTCACTACATCAAATCACTGCATTACAGGCTCAGTACACATTGAATTCTAAATTTACATGGAATTCCAGAATTGAAATCAGATACAGTACCTGTACATAGCTGCCGTCAAAACTCTTTGTTTCACAAATTGCGCATCAAATTGTCAAAGTGATATAAATAATTCCATCGAATCATTGCATTACAGTCTCAGTATGCATTAAATTCTAAAATTACATCGAATTCCAGAATTGAAATCAGATACAGTACTTGTACATAGCTACTGTGAAAATTCATTGTTTCACAAACTGCGCATCGAATTCTCAAAGCGACATAATTTATTCCATCGAATCATTGCATTGCAGTCTCAGTACAGATTGAATTCTAAAATTAAATGGAATTCCAGAAAAATCAGATACAGTACCTGTACATAGCTGCCGTGAAAACTCTTTATTTCACAAATTGCGCACCAAATTGTCAAAGTGATATAATTCACTACATCAAATCACTGCATTACAGGCTCAGTACACATTGAATTCTAAATTTACATGGAATTCCAGAATTGAAATCAGATACAGTACCTGTACATAGCTGCCGTCAAAACTCTTTGTTTCACAAATTGCGCATCAAATTGTCAAAGTGATATAAATAATTCCATCGAATCATTGCATTACAGTCTCAGTATGCATTAAATTCTAAAATTACATCGAATTCCAGAATTGAAATCAGATACAGTACTTGTACATAGCTACTGTGAAAATTCATTGTTTCACAAACTGCGCATCGAATTCTAAAAGTGATATAATTCACTCCATCGAATCACTGCATTACAGTCTCAGTACACATTGAATTCTAAAATTACATGGAATTCCAGAATTGTAATCAGATACAGTACCTGTACATAGCTGCCGTGAAAACTCTTTGTTTCACAATTTGCGCATCAAATTGTCAAAGTGATATAAATCATTCCAGCGAATCATTGCATTACAGTCTCAGTATGCATTAAATTCTAAAATTACATCGAATTCCAGAATTGAAATCAGATACAGTACTTGTACATAGGTACTGCGAAAACTCGTTGTTTCACAAACTGCGCAGCGAATTCTCAAAGTGATATAATTTTTTCCATCGAATCATTGCATTATAGTCTCAGTATGCATTAAATTCTAAAATTACATCGAATTCCAGAATTGAAATCAGATACAGTACTTGTACATAGGTACTGTGAAAACTCGTTGTTGCACAAACTGCGCAGCGAATTCTCAAAGTGATATAATTTATTCCATCGAATCATTGCATTACAGTCTCAGTATGTATTAAATTCTAAAATTACATCGAATTCCAGAATTGAAATCAGATCCAGTACTTGTACATAGCTACTATGAAAACTCGTTGTTTCACAAACTGCGCATCGAGTTCTCAAAGTGATATAATTCATTCCATTGAAACACTGCATTTCAGTCTCAGTACACATTGAATTCTAAAATTACATGGAATTCCAGAATTGAAATCAGATACAGTAGCTGTACATAGCTGCCGTGAAAACTCTTTGTTTCACAAATTGCGCATCAAATTGTCAAAGTGATATAAATCATTCCAGCGAATCATTGCATTACAGTCTCAGTATGCATTAAATTCTAAAATTACATCGAATTGCAGAATTGAAATCAGATACAGTACTTGTACATAGGTACTGTGAGAACTCGTTGTTTCACAAACTGCGCAGCGAATTCTCAAAGTGATATAATTCGTTCCATCGAATCACTGAATTACAGACTCAGTACACATTCAATTCCAAAATTTCATGGAGTTCCAGAATTGAAATCAGATACAGTATTTGTACATAGCTACTGTGAAAACTCGTTGTTTCACAAACTGCGCATCGAATTCTCAAAGTGATATAATTTATTACATCGAATCATTGCATTACAGTCTCAGTCTGCATTAAATTCTAAAATTACATCGAATTCCAGAATTGAAATCAGATACAGTACTTGTACATAGCTACTGTGAAAACCCATTGTTTCACAAACTGCGCATCGAATTCTCAAAGTGATATAATTCATTCCATCCAATCACTGAATTACAGTCTCAGTACACATTGAATTCTAAAATTACATGGAATTCCAGAATTGAAATCAGATACAGTATTTGTACATAGCTACTGTGAAAACTCGTTGTTTCACAAACTGCGCATCGAATTCTCAAAGCGACATAATTTATTCCATCGAATCATTGCATTGCAGTCTCAGTACACATTGAATTCTAAAACTAATGGAATTCCAGAAAAATCAGATACAGTACCTGTTCATAGCTGCCGTGAAAACTCTTTATTTCACAAATTGCGCACCAAATTGTCAAAGTGATATAATTCACTACATCAAATCACTGCATTACAGGCTCAGTACACATTGAATTCTAAATTTACATGGAATTCCAGAATTGAAATCAGATACAGTACCTGTACATAGCTGCCGTCAAAACTCTTTGTTTCACAAATTGCGCATCAAATTGTCAAAGTGATATAAATAATTCCATCGAATCATTGCATTACAGTCTCAGTATGCATTAAATTCTAAAATTACATCGAATTCCAGAATTGAAATCAGATACAGTACTTGTACATAGCTACTGTGAAAATTCATTATTTCACAAACTGCGCATCGAATTCTAAAAGTGATATAATTCACTCCATCGAATCACTGCATTACAGTCTCAGTACACATTGAATTCTAAAATTACATGGAATTCCAGAATTGTAATCAGATACAGTACCTGTACATAGCTGCCGTGAAAACTCTTTGTTTCACAATTTGCGCATCAAATTGTCAAAGTGATATAAATCATTCCAGCGAATCATTGCATTACAGTCTCAGTATGCATTAAATTCTAAAATTACATCGAATTCCAGAATTGAATTCAGATACAGTACTTGTACATAGCTACTGTGAAAAATCGTTGTTTCACAAACTGCGCATCGAGTTCTCAAAGTGATATAATTCATTCCATCTAATCACTGCATTACAGTCTCAGTACACATTGAATTCTAAAATTACATGGAATTCCAGAATTGAAATCAGATACAGTACTTGTATATAGGTACTGTGAAAACTCGTTGTTTCACAAACTGCGCATCGACTTCTCAAAGTGATATAATTTATTCCATCGAATCATTGCATTACAGTCTCAGTATGCATTAAATACTAAAATTACATCGAATTCCAGAATTGAAACCAGCTAAAGTACTTGTACATAGCTGCCGTGACAACTCTTTGTTTCACAATTTGCGCATCAAATTGTCAAAGTGATATAAATCATTCCAGGGAATCATTGCATTACAGTCTCAGTATGCATTAAATTCTAAAATTACATCGAATTCCAGAATTGAAATCAGATACAGTACTTGTACATAGGTACTGTGAGAACTCGTTGTTTCACAAACTGCGCAGCGAATTCTCAAAGTGATATAATTTTTTCCATCGAATCATTGCATTATAGTCTCAGTATGCATTAAATTCTGTAATTACATCGAATTCCAGAATTGAAATCAGATAGAGTACTTGTACATAGGTACTGTGAAAACTCGTTGTTTCACAAACTGCGCAGCGAATTCTCAAAGTGATATAATTTATTCCATCGAATCATTGCATTACAGTCTCAGTATGTATTAAATTCTAAAATTACATCGAATTCCAGAATTGAAATCAGATCCAGTACTTGTACATAGCTACTATGAAAACTCGTTGTTTCACAAACTGCGCATCGAGTTCTCAAAGTGATATAATTCATTCCATTGAAACACTGCATTTCAGTCTCAGTACACATTGAATTCTAAAATTACATGGAATTCCAGAATTGAAATCAGATACAGTACCTGTACATAGCTGCCGTGAAAACTCTTTGTTTCACAAATTGCGCATCAAATTGTCAAAGTGATATAAATCATTCCAGCGAATCATTGCATTACAGTCTCAGTATGCATTAAATTCTAAAATTACATCGAATTCCAGAATTGAAATCAGATACAGTACTTGTACATAGGTACTGTGAAAACTCGTTGTTTCACAAACTGCGCAGCGAATTCTCGAAGTGATATAATTCGCTCCATCGAATCACTGAATTACAGACTCAGTACACATTGAATTCTAAAATTACATGGAGTTCCAGAATTGAAATCAGATACAGTATTTGTACATAGCTACTGTGAAAACTCGTTGTTTCACAATCTGCGCATCGAGTTCTCAAAGTGATATAATAAATTCCATCGAATCGCTGCTTTACAGTCTCAGTACACATTGAATTCTAAAATTACATGGAATTCCAGAATTGAAATCAGATACAGTACTTGTACATAGCTACTGTGAAAACTCGTTGTTTCACAAACTGCGCATCGAATTCTCAAAGTGATATAATTCATTCCATCGAATCACTGAATTACAGACTCAGTACACATTGAATTCTAAAATAACATGGAGTTCCAGAATTGAAATCAGATACAGTATTTGTACATAGCTACTGTGAAAACTCGTTGTTTCACAAACTGCGCATCGAATTCTCAAAGTGATATAATTTATTCCATCGAATCATTGCATTACAGTCTCAGTACACATTGAATTCTAAAATAACATGGAGTTCCAGAATTGAAATCAGATACAGTATTTGTACATAGCTACTGTGAAAACTCGTTGTTTCACAAACTGCGCATCGAATTCTCAAAGTGATATAATTTATTCCATCGAATCATTGCATTACAGTCTCAGTATACATTAAATTCTAAAATTACATCGAATTCCAGAATTGAAATCATATACAGTACTTGTACATAGCTACTGTGAAAACTCGTTGTTTCACAAACTGCGCACCGAATTCTCAAAGTGATATAATTCATTCCATCGAATCACTGCATTACAGTCTCAGTACACATTGAATTCTAAAATTACATGGAATTCCAGAATTGAAATCAGATACAGTACCTGTACATAGCTGCCGTGAAAACTCTTTGTTTCACAAATTGCGCATCAAATTGTCAAAGTGATATAAATCATTCCAGCGAATCATTGCTTTACAGTCTCAGTACACATTGAATTCTAAAATTACATGGAATTCCAGAATTGAAATCAGACACAGTACTTGTACATAGCTACTGTGAAAACTCGTTGTTTCACAAACTGCGCACCGAATTCTCAAAGTGATATAATTCATTCCATCGAATCATTGCATTACAGTCTCAGTATGCATTAAATACTAAAATTACATCGAATTCCAGAATTGAAATCAGATACAGTACTTGTACATAGCTACTGTGAAAACTCGTTGTTTCGCAAACTGCGCATCGAGTTTTCAAAGCGATATAATTCATTCCGTAGAATCACTGCTTTACAGTCTCAGTACACATTGAATTCTAAAATTACATGGAATTCCAGAATTGAAATCAGACACAGTACTTGTACATAGCTGCCGTGAAAACTCGTTGTTTCACATACTGCGCTGCGAATTCTCAAAGTGACATAATTTGTTACATCGAATCACTGCATTACAGTCTCAGTACACATTGAATTCTAAAATTACATGGAATTCCAGAATTGAAATCAGATACAGTACCTGTACATAGCTGCCGTGAAAACTCGTTGTTTCACATACTGCGCTGCGAATTCTCAAAGTGACATAATTTGTTACATCGAATCACTGCATTACAGTCTCAGTACACATTGAATTCTAAAATTACATGGCATCTCAGAATAGAAATCAGATACAGTACTTGTACATAGCTACTGTGAAAACTCTTTGTCTCACAAACTGCGCATCGAGTTCTCAAAGCGACATAATTTATTCCATCGAATCATTGCATTACAGTCTCAGTATGCATTAAATTCTAAAATTACATCGAATTCCAGAATTGAAATCAGATACAGTACTTGTATATAGGTACTGTGAAAACTCGTTGTTCCACAAACTGCGCATCGACTTCTCAAAGTGATATAATTTATTCCATCGAATCATTGCATTACAGTCTCAGTATGCATTAAATACTAAAATTACATCGAATTCCAGAATTGAAATCAGATACAGTACTTGTACATAGCTACTGTGAAAACTCGTTGTTTCGCAAACTGCGCATCGAGTTTTCAAAGTGATATAATTCATTCCATCGAATCACTGCATTAGAGTCTCAGTACACATCGAATTCTAAAATTACATGGAATTCAAGAATTAAAATCAGCTACAGTACTTGTACATAGGTATTGTGAAAACTCTTTGTCTCACAAACTGCGCACCGAGTTTTCAAAGTGACATAATTTATTACATCGAATCATTGCATTACAGACTCAGTACACATTGAATTCTAAAATTACATGGAATTTCAGAATAGAAATCAGATACAGTACTTGTACATAGCTAATGTGAAAACTCTTTGTCTCACAAACTGCGCATCGAGTTCTCAAAGCGACATAATTTATTCCATCGAATCATTGCATTGCAGTTTCAGTACACATTGAATTCTAAAATTAAATAGAATACCAGAAAAATCAGATACAGTACCTGTACATAGCTGCCGCGAAAACTCTTTGTTTCACAAACTGCGCATCAAATTGTCAAAGTGATATAAATAATTCCATCGAATTATTGCATTACCGTCTCAGTATGCATTAAATTCTAAAATTACATCGAATTCCAGAATTGAAATCAGATACCGTACTTGTACATAGCTACTGTGAAAACTCGTTGTTTCACAAACTGCGCATCGAGTTCTCAAAGTGATATAATTCATTCCATCTAATCACTGCATTACAGTCTCAGTACACATTGAATTCTAAAATTACATGGAATTCCAGAAATGAAATCAGATACAGTACCTGTACATAGCTGCCGTGAAAACTCGTTGTTTCACAAACTGCGCATCGAGTTTTCAAAGTGATATAATTCATTCCATCGAATCACTGCTTTACAGTCTCAGTACACATTGAATTCTAAAATTACATGGAATTCCAGAATTGAAATCAGATACAGTACTTGTACATAGCTACTGTGAAAACTCGTTGTTTCACAAACTGCGCATCGAATTCTCAAAGTGATATAATTCATTCCATCGAATCACTGAATTACAGACTCAGTACACATTGAATTCTAAAATTACATCGAATACCAGAAAAATCAGATACAGTACCTGTACATAGCTGCCGCGAAAACTCTTTGTTTCACAAACTGCGCATCAAATTGTCAAAGTGATATAAATCATTCCAGCGAATCCTTGCATTACAGTCTCAGTATGCATTAAATTCTAAAATTACATCGAATTCCAGAATTGAAATCAGATACAGTACTTGTACATAGGTACTGTGAAAACTCGTTGTTTCACAAACTGCGCAGCGAATTCTCAAAGTAATATAATTTATTCCATCGAATCATTGCATTATGGTCTCAGTATGCATTAAATTCTAAAATTACATCGAATTCCCGAATTGAAATCAGATTCAGTACTTGTACATAGCTACTGTGAAAACTCGTTGTTTCACAAACTGCGCATCGAGTTCTCAAAGCGACATAATTTATTCCATCGAATCATTGCATTGCAGTCTCAGTACACATTGAATTCTAAAATTAAATAGAATACCAGAAAAATCAGATACAGTACCTGTACATAGCTGCCGCGAAAACTCTTTGTTTCACAAACTGCGCATCAAATTGTCAAAGTGATATAAATAATTCCATCGAATTATTGCATTACATTGCATTTCTGAGTGCGTGGAGTCAATCCGATCGGACGTTGCATAGTGTTGTAGTTCAAATAAATCAATATAAACATATTCAATCAATTAATTTAAGACAAGTGATAGTGTTGTGCTAAATATCTTCAATATAATCAATTACTATAATTATTTAAATTCCGACGCGACCGATAAATTAATAAATAAACAAAATAAATTTTATCCGCCAAGTGAAGGGCTCTTCTATGCCCTATCAACATTCTATAAGCCAGCAGCACGGTAACGTTTCCTTTCCTTCTCTTCATCTGTGATCAGTGCAAATGCATTAGCACTTGTCACTGATCAGCAATACGGGTGTCCCCAGCTGTGGTCATTGAACTGCACAGTCTCAGGTATTGAAAGTAGCAATAGGCATAACACTATTGTTGTTTTTTTTTACCTCGCTGTGTCGTTGACTGCGGCTGGTGGCGCCCAAATTTTTGTGTTGTTGTGTGTCGTTTTTTTCTTTTTTGCTTTTTTGTTTTTGCTTCAGCATGCAGAATTTTATTTTAGATTTCTGCAACATTCGCGGATTAAGAGCAAATCGGCTTTCGGTGTACTGCCACCTTAACTCAAAAAATCCGGCAATTCTTGCGCTAAGTGAAACCAAGGTCGTTTCTGATGCTGATATTAATCAGTACCACGTCCCTGGTTACAGCTTCGTGCCTCTTTTTTCTCAGCATAGAGGGATCGCAGTATATATTCGGAATGATGTGGCCTTTACTATTCTTCAAGATTTTCCTTCTGCTAATCCAGAGTTCAATTATATCTGGATTAGGTTCAAACTTCACAAGCACATCGTATACTTCTGTTTCCTTTATCGCAGCCCAAATATGTTTGATGACGACACGGTATCCGTATTTGACAATATCTCCAACAATATTGATCATTTGCTTTCTGTTTCCCCCTCTTCCGAAATCGTCCTGGCAGGCGATTTTAATGTTCATAATATACCGTGGCTCAGACATTCTTCTACCACAAGTCCTGCGGGCCGTTTCGTTGAACTCTTCTGTGAATCATTTAATTTGCAACAGCTAGTGGATGCACCAACGCGAATTCCTGATGCAGCTGGAGATAAAGCTAATTTACTCGACTTGTTTCTAACATCTCATCCTGACAAATATTCCATTTCAGTCGGTTCCCCTCTTGGAAATTCAGACCATTGTTTAATCACGGCTCAATTTACCACCTCAAACCTGTGCCGCCCAACTGCTCCACCTACAAGTAGGCTTCTTTGGCACTATAAGAATGCTGATTGGGAAAGTCTCAATAAGTATCTTAAAGAAATTGATTGGTCGGTTTGTTTTGCTTCGAGGGATGTTGATGAATGCACATAACAATTTAGTAACATACTAAATCTTGGCATGCGTGAATACATTCCGTATTCTTACAGCAGGTCTCAACAACAGCATGATCGCTCCTGGTTTAACGATAAGTGTAACCAAGCTATAAAAGCGAAAGAATCTGCTTTTCGCGCCTATCAATTGCATCCATGTCCGGAAATGAAACAAGTCTACAAGACTGCACGGAACACCTGCAAGTCCATTATCCAGAGAGAAAAATTTCTTTTTGACCAGAATATTAGACAAAGAATCTTGACAAGCCGCAAAGGTAGCAAAGGTTTCTGGTCCCTGGTCAAAACCATCAGGAACAATTTCACCAGTTCCTCTATACCTTCACTACTTAATAATGGAGAAGTGATTGTTGACTCCCTGGATAAAGCTAATATTTTAGCTGCTAGATTCGCTTCAAATTCTCGTCTTCCACCAACTTCACAAACACCTGTTTTGCATCGCCCGTGTGAATGTGTACAAGAGCCAATATACGTTCGTACGAGGGATGTGTTCAGGGTCCTTAAGGATATCAACGTCTCCAAAGCCGCAGGTCCTGATGGTTTTTCGCCCCTGTTAATTAAAAGCTGCGCCTCATCCTTGGCTAAACCTCTGCGCAAACTCTTCTACTTGTCTTATTCGACAGGAAAATTTCCAACTGCTTGGAAGCTAGCTCACGTTCAGCCTATTCCTAAGAAAGGAGAGGGTAGCGATCCCTCAAATTAACGACCAATTGCCATCACTTCGATTCTTTCAAAGGTTTTTGAATCTATCATTAACTCAAAATTAATGAAGTATCTAGAAACTAATCATCTCATCAACGATCGCCAATATGGCTTCCGAGCTGGACGCTCATCTGGAGACTTGCTGACCTTTCTTACGGAACGTTGGAACCGTAGTCTTCACAATTTTGGTGAGTCTAAAATCGTTGCTCTAGATATTTCAAAAGCCTTTGATAGAGTCTGGCATCCAGCCCTTTTAGCCAAACTTAAAGCACTTGGTCTCTCCCCTCTTCTTCTATTATGGACTGAAAGTTTCCTATCTAGTCGCCAAATACGTGTTGTATTAGATGGCGTTACATCTGAACCGCATCCCATAAATGCCGGTGTGCCTCAAGGCTCTGTTATCTCTCCAACTCTCTTTTTAGTTTTCATTAATGATCTGCTTTCCCTTACTTTCAATCCCATCCATAGTTTCGCAGATGACAGTACTCTTGATTTCGCTTACTCCTTTGACACTCTTGCGGAATCCAGGGGGAATGCCGCATGTGTTAAACGAGATTGCATGACTAGATCATTGAATAACGATCTTAACAGTATCCTCGCTTGGGGCAAAGCGAATCGCGTCGAATGCAATGCATCTAAGACTCAAAGCTGTCTCATCTCATTAAAACAAGATCATAACTTAACCACACCCGTTTCTTTTGATGGAGCATTAATTTCTGATTCACCGTCACTAAGCATTCTTGGCATTAATATTTCCAGTAAGTTAAACTGGACAGATCACATCTTCTCTGTTGCCAAAGAAGCATCGAAATGTCTTGGATTTCTGAAAAGTTGTAAGAAATATTTCAGCCCGTCAAATCTAGCGCTCCTCTACAAGTCCTACATTAGACCTAGAATGGAATACAACTCCCATATATGGGCCGGGGCTGGTCGCACAGCCTTAGCTTCATTGGATATTGTCCAAAAGAGAGCCTTCAAGCTCATTGGCGATTTGGCAATAACTTGTCATATCGACTCACTCGAGCACCGCCACAATGTTGGATGCCTTTCGCTCCTTTATCGCTATATGCATGGTCAATGTTCTGATGAAATATCTAGTCTAATCCCTTGTAGAATGATTCCTGCACGCAATACTCGCGCTGCAAACCGCGCACATCCTTTAACCCTTCAAATTACTTTCGGCCGTACAGTAAAATTCCGAGATGCTTTTTTATCCCGAACAGTGCGAATGTGGAACAGCTTACCATCTTCTGTTTTTCCTCCGGCATACAATCTGCGGAAGTTTAAGGGCGACACACATCGGCACCTCCGCCACTCTCCTCACATCCCCTAATCCTTTCCCTATCTCCTTCCTGCCATGCTGTGCTTTGCATCATAGGGTATCCCCTGAGCTTGGCTTAATAATATAAAAAAAAAAAAAAATTACCGTCTCAGTATGCATTAAATTCTAAAATTACATCGAATTCCAGAATTGAAATCAGATACAGTACTTGTACATAGCTACTGTGAAAACTCGTTGTTTCACAAACTGCGCATCGAATTCTCAAAGTGATATAATTCACTCCATCAAATCACTGCATTACAGTCTCAGTATGCATTAAATTCTAAAATTACATCGAATTCCAGAATTGAATTCAGATACAGTACTTGTACATAGGTACTGTGAAAACTCGTTGTTTCACAAACTGTGCAGCGAATTCTCAAAGTTATATAATTTATTCCATCGAATCATTGCATTACAGTCTCAGCATGCATTAAATTCTAAAATTAGATCGAATTCCAGAATTGAAATCAGATACAGTACTTGTACATAGCTACTGTGAAAACTCGTTGTTTCACAAACTGCGCATCGAGTTCTCAGAGTGATATAATTCATTCCATCTAATCATTGCATTGCAGTCTCAGTACACATTGAATTCTAAAATTACATGGAATTCCAGAATTGAAATCAGATACAGTACTTGTATATAGGTACTGTGAAAACTCGTTGTTTCACAAACTGCGCATCGACTTCTCAAAGTGGTATAATTTATTCCATCGAATCATTGCATTACAGTCTCAGTATGCATTAAATACTAAAATTACATCGAATTCCAGAATTGAAACCAGCTACAGTACTTGTACATAGGTATTGTGAAAACTCTTTGTCTCACAAACTGCGCATCCAGTTTTCAAAGTGACATAATTTATTACATCGAATCATTGCATTACAGTCTCAGTACACATTGAATTCTAAAATTACATGGAATTTCAGATTGAAATCAGATACAGTACTTGTACATAGCTACTGTTAAAACTCTTTGTCTCACAAACTGCGCATCGAGTTCTCAAAGCGACATAATTTATTCCATCGAATCATTGCATTGCAGTCTCAGTACACATTGAATTCTAAAATTACATGGAATTCCAGAATTGAAATCAGATACAGTACTTGTATATAGGTACTGTGGAAACTCGTTGTTTCACAAACTGCGCATCGTCTTCTCAAAGTGGTATAATTCACTCCATCAAATCACTGCATTACAGTCTCAGTATGCATTAAATTCTAAAATTACATCGAATTCCAGAATTGAATTCAGATACAGTACTTGTACATAGGTACTGTGAAAACTCGTTGTTTCACAAACTGTGCAGCGAATTCTCAAAGTTATATAATTTATTCCATCGAATCAGTGCATTACAGTCTCAGTATGCATTAAATTCTAAAATTAAATAGAATACCAGAAAAATCAGATACAGTGCCTGTACATAGGTACTGTGAAAACTCGTTGTTTCACAAAGTGTGCAGCGAGTTCTCAAAGTGATATAATTTATTCCATCGAATCATTGCATTACAGTCTCAGTATGCATTAAATTCTAAAATTACATCGAATTCCAGAATTGAAATCAGATACAGTACTTGTACATAGCTACTATGAAAACTCGTTGTTTCATAAACTGCGCATCGAGTTCTCAAAGTGATATAATTCATTTCATCTAATCACTGCATTACAGTCTCAGTACACATTGAATTCTAAAATTACATGGAATTCCAGAATTGAAATCAGATAGAGTACCTGTACATAGCTGCCGTGAAAACTCGTTGTCTCACAAACTGCGCATCGAGTTCTCAAAGTGACATAATTTCTTACATCGAATCACTGCATTACAGTCTCAGTACACATTGAATTCTAAAATTACATGGAATTCCAGAATTGAAATCAGATACAGTACTTGTATATAGGTACTGTGGAAACTCGTTGTTTCACAAACTGCGCATCGTCTTCTCAAAGTGGTATAATTTATTCCATCGAATCATTGCATTACAGTCTCAGTATGCATTAAATACTAAAATTACATCGAATTCCAGAATTGAAACCAGCTACAGTACTTGTACATAGCTGCCGTGAAAACTCTTTGTTTCACAATTTGCGCATCAAATTGTCAAAGTGATATAAATCATTCCAGGAATCATTGCGTTACAGTCTCAGTATGCATTAAATTCTAAAATTACATCGAATTCCAGAATTGAAATCAGATACAGTACTTGTACATAGGTACTGTGAAAACTCGTTGTTTCATAAACTGCGCAGCGTATTCTCAAATTGATATAATTTATTCCATCGAATCATTGCATTATAGTCTCAGTATGCATTAAATTCTAAAATTACATCGAATTCCAGAATTGAAATCAGATACAGTACTTGTACATAGCTACTGTGAAAACTCGTTGTTTCACAAACTGCGCATCGAATTCTCAAAGTGATATAATTTATTCCATCGAATCACTGCATTACAGTCTCAAGACACATTGAATTCTAAAATTACATCGAATTCCAGAATTGAAATCAGATACAGGACCTGTACATAGCTGCCGTGAAAACTCTTTATTTCACAAATTGCGCATCAAATTGTCAAAGTGATATAAATCATTCCAGCGAATCATTGCATTACAGTCTCAGTATGCATTAAATTCTAAAATTACATCGAATTCCAGAATGAAATCAGATACAGTACTTGTACATAGCTACTATGAAAACTCGTTGTTTCATAAACTGCGCATCGAGTTCTCAAAGTGATATAATTAATTCCATCGAATCACTGCATTACAGTCTCAGTACACATTGAATTCTAAAATTACATCGAATTCCAGAATTGATATCAGATACAGTACTTGTACATAGCTTCTGTGAAAACTCGTTGTTTCACACACTGCGCATCGAGTTCTCAAAGTGATATAATTCATTCCATCGAATCACTGCATTACAGTCTCAGTACACATTGAATTCTAAAATTACATGGAATTCCAGAATTGAAATCAGCTACAGTACATAGCTATTGTGAAAAACTCGTTGTTTCACAAACTGCGCAGCGAATTCTCAAAGTGATATAATTTATTCCATCGAATCATTGCATTATAGTCTCAGTATGCATTAAAGTCTAAAATTACATCGAATTCCCGAATTGAAATCAGATACAGTACTTGTACATAGCTACTGCGAAAACTCGTTGTTTCACAAACTGCGCATCGAGTTCTCAAAGTGATATAATTCATTCCATCGAATCACTGCTTTACAGTCTCAGTACACATTGAATTCTAAAATTACATGGAATTCCAGAATTGAAATCAGATACAGTACTTGTACATAGCTACTGTGAAAACTCGTTGTTTCACAAACTGCGCATCGAATTCTCAAAGTGATATAATTCATTCCATCGAATCACTGAATTACAGACTCAGTACACATTGAATTCTAAAATTACATGATTTCCAGAATTGAAATCAGATACAGTATTTGTACATAGCTACTGTGAAAACTCGTTTTTTCACAAACTGCGCATCGAATTCTCAAAGTGATATAATTTATTCCATCGAATCATTGCATTACAGTCTCAGTATGCATTAAATACTAAAATTACATCGAATTCCAGAATTGAAATCAGATACAGTATTTGTACATAGCTACTGTGAAAACTCGTTGTTTCACAAATTGCGCATCGAATTCTCAAAGTGATATAATTCATTCCATCGAATCACTGCATTACAGTCTCAGTACACATTGAATTCTAAAATTACATCGAATTCCAGAATTGAAATCAGATACAGTACTTGTATATAGGTACTGTGGAAACTCGTTGTTCCACAAACTGCGCATCGACTTCTCAAAATGATATAATTTATTCCATCAAATCATTGCATTACAGTCTCAGTATGCATTAAATACTAAAATTACATCGAATTCCAGAATTGAAATCAGATACAGTACTTGTACATAGCTACTATGAAAACTCGTTGTTTCACAAACTGCGCATCGAGTTTTCAAAGTGATATAATTCATTCCATCGAATCACTGCATTAGAGTCTCAGTACACATTGAATTCTAAAATTACATGGAATTCCAGAATTGAAATCAGCTACAGTACTTGTACATAGGTATTGTGAAAACTCTTTGTCTCACAAACTGCGCATCGAGTTTTCAAAGCGACATAATTTATTACATCGAATCATTGCATTACAGTCTCAGTACACATTGAATTCTAAAATTACATGGAATTTCAGAATAGAAATCAGATACAGTACTTGTACATAGCTACTGTGAAAACTCTTTGTCTCACAAACTGCGCATCGAGTTCTCAAAGCGACATAATTTATTCCATCGAATCATTGCATTGCAGTCTCAGTACACATTGAATTCTAAAATTAAATAGAATACCAGAAAAATCAGATACAGTACCTGTACATAGCTGCCGCGAAAACTCGTTGTTTCACAAACTGCGCATCGAATTCTCAAAGTGATATAATTCATTCCATCGAATCACTGAATTACAGACTCAGTACACATTGAATTCTAAAATTACATGGATTTCCAAAATTGAAATCAGATACAGTATTTGTACATAGCTACTGTGAAAACTCGTTTTTTCACAAACTGCGCATCAAATTGTCAAAGTGATATAAATAATTCCATCGAATTATTGCATTACCGTCTCAGTATGCATTAAATTCTAAAATTACATCGAATTCCAGAATTGAAATCAGATAGAGTACTTGTACATAGCTACTGTGAAAACTCGTTGTTTCACAAACTGCGCATCGAATTCTCAAAGTGATATAATTCACTCCATCGAATCACTGCATTACAGACTCAGTACACATTGAATTCTAAAATTACATGGATTTCCAAAATTGAAATCAGATACAGTATTTGTACATAGCTACTGTGAAAACTCGTTTTTTCACAAACTGCGCATCGAATTCTCAAAGTGATATAATTCATTCCATCGAATTATTGCATTACAGTCTCAGTACACATTGAATTCTAAAATTACATGGAATTCCAGAATTGAAATCAGATAGAGTACCTGTACATAGCTGCCGTGAAAACTCGTTGTCTCACAAACTGCGCATCGAGTTCTCAAAGTGACATAATTTCTTACATCGAATCACTGCATTACAGTCTCAGTACACATTGAATTCTAAAATTACATGGAATTCCAGAATTGAAATCAGATACAGTACTTGTATATAGGTACTGTGGAAACTCGTTGTTTCACAAACTGCGCATCTTCTTCTCAAAGTGGTATAATTTATTCCATCGAATCATTGCATTACAGTCTCAGTATGCATTAAATACTAAAATTACATCGAATTCCAGAATTGAAACCAGCTACAGTACTTGTACATAGCTGCCGTGAAAACTCTTTGTTTCACAATTTGCGCATCAAATTGTCAAAGTGATATAAATCATTCCAGGGAATCATTGCGTTACAGTCTCAGTATGCATTAAATTCTAAAATTACATCGAATTCCAGAATTGAAATCAGATACAGTACTTGTACATAGGTACTGTGAAAACTCGTTGTTTCATAAACTGCGCAGCGTATTCTCAAATTGATATAATTTATTCCATCGAATCATTGCATTATAGTCTCAGTATGCATTAAATTCTAAAATTACATCGAATTCCAGAATTGAAATCAGATACAGTACTTGTACATAGCTACTGTGAAAACTCGTTGTTTCACAAACTGCGCATCGAATTCTCAAAGTGATATAATTTATTCCATCGAATCACTGCATTACAGTCTCAAGACACATTGAATTCTAAAATTACATCGAATTCCAGAATTGAAATCAGATACAGGACCTGTACATAGCTGCCGTGAAAACTCTTTATTTCACAAATTGCGCATCAAATTGTCAAAGTGATATAAATCATTCCAGCGAATCATTGCATTACAGTCTCAGTATGCATTAAATTCCAAAATCACATCGAATTCCAGAATTGAAATCAGATACAGTACTTGTACATAGCTACTATGAAAACTCGTTGTTTCATAAACTGCGCATCGAGTTCTCAAAGTGATATAATTAATTCCATCGAATCACTGCATTACAGTCTCAGTACACATTGAATTCTAAAATTACATCGAATTCCAGAATTGATATCAGATACAGTACTTGTACATAGCTTCTGTGAAAACTCGTTGTTTCACACACTGCGCATCGAGTTCTCAAAGTGATATAATTCATTCCATCGAATCACTGCATTACAGTCTCAGTACACATTGAATTCTAAAATTACATGGAATTCCAGAATTGAAATCAGCTACAGTACATAGCTATTGTGAAAACTCGTTGTTTCACAAACTGCGCAGCGAATTCTCAAAGTGATATAATTTATTCCATCGAATCATTGCATTATAGTCTCAGTATGCATTAAAGTCTAAAATTACATCGAATTCCCGAATTGAAATCAGATACAGTACTTGTACATAGCTACTGCGAAAACTCGTTGTTTCACAAACTGCGCATCGAGTTCTCAAAGTGATATAATTCATTCCATCGAATCACTGCTTTACAGTCTCAGTACACATTGAATTCTAAAATTACATGGAATTCCAGAATTGAAATCAGATACAGTACTTGTACATAGCTACTGTGAAAACTCGTTGTTTCACAAACTGCGCATCGAATTCTCAAAGTGATATAATTCATTCCATCGAATCACTGAATTACAGACTCAGTACACATTGAATTCTAAAATTACATGGATTTCCAGAATTGAAATCAGATACAGTATTTGTACATAGCTACTGTGAAAACTCGTTTTTTCACAAACTGCGCATCGAATTCTCAAAGTGATATAATTTATTCCATCGAATCATTGCATTACAGTCTCAGTATGCATTAAATACTAAAATTACATCGAATTCCAGAATTGAAATCAGATACAGTATTTGTACATAGCTACTGTGAAAACTCGTTGTTTCACAAATTGCGCATCGAATTCTCAAAGTGATATAATTCATTCCATCGAATCACTGCATTACAGTCTCAGTACACATTGAATTCTAAAATTACATCGAATTCCAGAATTGAAATCAGATACAGTACTTGTATATAGGTACTGTGGAAACTCGTTGTTCCACAAACTGCGCATCGACTTCTCAAAATGATATAATTTATTCCATCAAATCATTGCATTACAGTCTCAGTATGCATTAAATACTAAAATTACATCGAATTCCAGAATTGAAATCAGATACAGTACTTGTACATAGCTACTATGAAAACTCGTTGTTTCACAAACTGCGCATCGAGTTTTCAAAGTGATATAATTCATTCCATCGAATCACTGCATTAGAGTCTCAGTACACATTGAATTCTAAAATTACATGGAATTCCAGAATTGAAATCAGCTACAGTACTTGTACATAGGTATTGTGAAAACTCTTTGTCTCACAAACTGCGCATCGAGTTTTCAAAGCGACATAATTTATTACATCGAATCATTGCATTACAGTCTCAGTACACATTGAATTCTAAAATTACATGGAATTTCAGAATAGAAATCAGATACAGTACTTGTACATAGCTACTGTGAAAACTCTTTGTCTCACAAACTGCGCATCGAGTTCTCAAAGCGACATAATTTATTCCATCGAATCATTGCATTGCAGTCTCAGTACACATTGAATTCTAAAATTAAATAGAATACCAGAAAAATCAGATACAGTACCTGTACATAGCTGCCGCGAAAACTCGTTGTTTCACAAACTGCGCATCGAATTCTCAAAGTGATATAATTCATTCCATCGAATCACTGAATTACAGACTCAGTACACATTGAATTCTAAAATTACATGGATTTCCAAAATTGAAATCAGATACAGTATTTGTACATAGCTACTGTGAAAACTCGTTTTTTCACAAACTGCGCATCAAATTGTCAAAGTGATATAAATAATTCCATCGAATTATTGCATTACCGTCTCAGTATGCATTAAATTCTAAAATTACATCGAATTCCAGAATTGAAATCAGATAGAGTACTTGTACATAGCTACTGTGAAAACTCGTTGTTTCACAAACTGCGCATCGAATTCTCAAAGTGATATAATTCACTCCATCGAATCACTGCATTACAGTCTCAGTACACATTTAATTCTAAAATTACATGGAGTTCCAGAATTGAAATCAGATACAGTATTTGTACATAGCTACTGTGAAAACTCGTTGTTTCACAAACTGCGCATCGAATTCTCAAAGTGATATAATTTATTCCATCGAATCATTGCATTACAGTCTCAGTATGCATTAAATTCTAAAATTACATCGAATTCCAGAATTGAAATCAGATACAGTACTTGTACATAGCTACTGTGGAAACTCGTTGTTTCACAAACTGCGCGTCGAGTTCTCAAAGTGATATAATTCAATCCATCAAATCACTGCATTACAGGCTCAGTACACATTGAATTCTAAAATTACATGGAATTCCAGAATTGAAATCAGATACAGTACCAGTACATAGCTGCCGTGAAAACTCTTTTTTTCACAAATTGCGCATCAAATTGTCAAAGTGATATAAATCATTCCATCGAATCACTGCATTACAGTCTCAGTACACATTGAATCCTAAAATTACATGGAATTCTAGAATTGAAATCAGATACAGTACTTGTACATAGCTACTGTGAAAACTCGTTGTTTCACACACTGCGTATCGAGTTCTCAAAGTGATATAATTCATTCCATCGAATCACTGCATTACAGTCTCAGTACACATTGAATTCTAAAATTACATGGAGTTCCAGAATTGAAATCAGATACAATATTTGTACATAGCTGCTGTGAAAACTCGTTGTTTCACAAACTGCGCATCGAATTCTCAAAGTGATATAATTCACTCCATCGAATCACTGTATTATAGTCTCAGTACACATTGAATTCTAAAATTACACGGAATTCAGATACAGTACTTGTACATAGCTACTGTGAAAACTCTTTGCCTCACAAACTGCGCGTCGAGTTCTCAAAGCGACATAATTTATTCCATCGAATCACTGCATTACAGTCTCAGTACACATTGAATTCTAAAATTACATCGAATTCCAGAATTGATATCAGATACAGTACTTGTACATAGCTTCTGTGAAAACTCGTTGTTTCACACACTGCGTATCGAGTTCTCAAAGTGATATAATTCATTCCATCGAATCACTGCATTACAGTCTCAGTACACATTGAATTCTAAAATTACATGGAGTTCCAGAATTGAAATCAGATACAGTATTTGTACATAGCTACTGCGAAAACTCGTTGTTTCACAAACTGCGCATCGAATTCTCAAAGTGATATAATTTATTCCATCGAATCATTGCATTACAGTCTCAGTATGCATTAAATTCTAAAATTACAGCGAATTCCAGAATTGAAATCAGATACAGTACTTGTATATAGGTACTGTGAAAACTCGTTGTTTCACAAACTGCGCATCGACTTCTCAAAGTGGTATAATTTATTCCAACGAATCATTGCATTACAGTCTCAGTATGCATTAAATACTAAAATTACATCGAATTCCAGAGTTGAAACCAGCTACAATACTTGTACATAGCTGCCGTGAAAACTATTTTTTTCACAAATTGCGCATCAAATTGTCAAAGTGATATAAATCATTCCATCGAATCACTGCATTACAGTCTCAGTACACATTGAATTCTAAAATTACATGGAATTCCAGAATTGAAATCAGATACAGTACTTGTACATAGCTACTGTGAAAACTCGTTGTTTCACAAACTGCGCATCGAATTCTCAAAGTGATATAATTCACTCCATCGAATCACTGCATTACAGTCTCAGTATACATTGAATTCTAAAATTACACGGAATTCAGATACAGTACTTGTACATAGCTACTGTGAAAACTCTTTGCCTCACAAGCTGCGCGTCGAGTTCTCAAAGCGACATAATTTATTCCATCGAATCACTGCATTACAGTCTCAGTACACATTGAATTCTAAAATTACATCGAATTCCAGAATTGATATCAGATACAGTACTTGTACATAGCTTCTGTGAAAACTCGTTGTTTCACACACTGCGCATCGAGTTCTCAAAGTGATATAATTCATTCCATCGAATCACTGCATTACAGTCTCAGTACAGATTGAATTCTAAAATTACATGGAATTCCAGAATTGAAAACACCTACAGTACATAGCTATTGTGAAAACTCTTTGTCTCACAAACTGCGCATCGAGTTCTCAAAGCGACATAATTTATTCCATCGAATCATTGCATTGCAGTCTCAGTACGCATTAAATTCTAAAATTACATCAAATTCCAGAATTGAATTCAGATACAGTACTTGTACATAGGTACTGTGAAAGCTCGTTGTTTCACAAACTGTGCAGCGAATTCTCAAAGTGATATAATTTATTCCATCGAATCATTGCATTACAGTCTCAGTATGCATTAAATTCTAAAATTACATCGAATTCCAGAATTGAAATCAGATACAGTACTTGTACATAGCTACTGTGAAAACTCGTTGTTTCACAAACTGCGCATCGAGTTCTCAAAGTGATATAATTCATTCCATCTAATCACTGCATTAGAGTCTCAATACACATTGAATTCTAAAATTACATGGAATTCCAGAATTGAAATCAGATACAGTACCTGTACATAGCTGCCGTGAAAACTCGTTGTTTCACATACTGCGCAGCGAATTCTCAAAGTGACATAATTTATTACATCGAATCACTGCATTACAGTCTCAGTACACATTGAATTCTAAAATTACATGGCATTTCAGAATTGAAATCAGATACAGTACTTGTACATAGCTACTGTGAAAACTCTTTGTCTCACAAACTGCGCATCGAGTTTTCAAAGTGACATAATTTATTACATCGAATCACTGCATTACAGTCTCAGTACACATTGAATTCTAAAATTACATGGAATTCCAGAATTGAAAACAGATATAGTACTTGTATATAGGTACTGTGGAAACTCGTTGTTTCACAAACTGCGCATCGACTTCTCAAAGTGGTATAATTTATTCCATCGAATCATTGCATTACAGTCTCAGTATGCATTAAATACTAAAATTACATCGAATTCCAGAATTGAAACCAGCTACAGTACTTGTACATAGCTGCCGTTAAAACTCTTTGTTTCACAATTTGCGCATCAAATTGTCAAAGTGATATAAATCATTCCAGGGAATCATTGCATTACAGTCTCAGTATGCATTAAATTCTAAAATTACATCGAATTCCAGAATTGAAATCAGATACAGTACTTGTACATAGGTACTGTGAAAACTCGTTGTTTCACAAACTGCGCAGCGAATTCTCAAAGTGATATAATTTATTCCATCGAATCATTGCATTATAGTCTCAGTATGCATTAAATTCTAAAATTACATCGAATTCCAGAATTGAAATCAGATACAGTACTTGTACATAGCTACTGTGAAAAATCGTTGTTTCACAAACTGCGCATCGAATTCTCAAAGTGATATAATTTATTCCATCGAATCACTGCATTACAGTCTCAGGACACATTGAATTCTAAAATTACATCGAATTCCAGAATTGAAATCAGATACAGGATACAGTACTTGTACATAGGTACTGTGAAAACTCGTTGTTTCACAAACTGCGCAGCGAATTCTCAAAGTGATATAATTTATTCCATCGAATCATTGCATTACAGTCTCAGTATGTATTAAATTCTAAAATTACATCGAATTCCAGAATTGAAATCAGCTACAGTACTTGTACATAGCTACTATGAAAACACGTTGTTTCACAAACTGCGCATCGAGTTCTCAAAGTGATATAATTCATTCCATCGAAACACTGCATTTCAGTCTCAGTACACATTGAATTCTAAAATTACATGGAATTCCAGAATTGAAATCAGATACAGTACCTGTACATAGCTGCCGTGAAAACTCTTTGTTTCACAAATTGCGCATCAAATTGTAAAAGTGATATAAATCATTCCAGCGAATCATTGCATTACAGTCTCAGTATGCATTAAATTCTAAAATTACATCGAATTCCCGAATTGAAATCAGATACAGTACTTGTACATAGCTACTGTGAAAACTCGTTGTTTAACAAACTGCGCATAGAGTTCTCAAAGTGATATAATTCATTCCATCGAATCACTGCTTTACAGTCTCAGTACACATTGAATTCTAAAATTACATGGAATTCCAGAATTGAAATCAGATACAGTACTTGTACATAGCTACTGTGAAAACTCGTTGTTTCACAAACTGCGCATCGAATTCTCAAAGTGATATAATTCATTCCATCGAATCACTGAATTACATACTCAGTACACATTGAATTCTAAAATTACACGGAGTTCCAGAATTGAAATCAGATACAGTATTTGTACATAGCTACTGTGAAAGCTCGTTGTTTCACAAACTGCGCTTCGAATTCTGAAAGTGATATAATTTATTCCATCGAATCATTGCATTACAGTCTCAGTATTCATTAAATTCTAAAATTACATCGAATTCCAGAATTGAAATCAGATACAGTAATTGTACATAGCTAATGTGAAAACTCGTTGTTTCACAAACTGCGCATCGAATTCTCAAAGTGATATAATTCATTCCATCGAATCACTGCATTACAGTCTCAGTACACATTGAATTCTAAAATTACATCGAATTCCAGAATTGAAATCAGATACAGTACTTGTACATAGCTACTGTGAAAACTCGTTGTTTCACAAACTGCGCATCGAGTTCTCAAAGTGATATAATTCATTCCATCTAATCACTGCATTAGAGTCTCAATACACATTGAATTCTAAAATTACATGGAATTCCAGAATTGAAATCAGATACAGTACCTGTACATAGCTGCCGTGAAAACTCGTTGTTTCACATACTGCGCAGCGAATTCTCAAAGTGACATAATTTATTACATCGAATCACTGCATTACAGTCTCAGTACACATTGAATTCTAAAATTACATGGCATTTAAGAATTGAAATCAGATACAGTACTTGTACATAGCTACTGTGAAAACTCTTTGTCTCACAAACTGCGCATCGAGTTCTCAAAGTGACATAATTTATTACATCGAATCACTGCATTACAGTCTCAGTACACATTGAATTCTAAAATTACATGGAATTCCAGAATTGAAAACAGATATAGTACTTGTATATAGGTACTGTGAAAACTCGTTGTTTCACAAACTGCGCATCGAATTCTCAAAGTGATATAAATCATTCCAGCGAATCATTGCATTACAGTCTCAGTATGCATTAAATTCTAAAATTACATCGAATTCCCGAATTGAAATCAGATACAGTACTTGTACATAGCTACTGTGAAAACTCGTTGTTTAACAAACTGCGCATAGAGTTCTCAAAGTGATATAATTCATTCCATCGAATCACTGCTTTACAGTCTCAGTACACATTGAATTCTAAAATTACATGGAATTCCAGAATTGAAATCAGATACAGTACTTGTACATAGCTACTGTGAAAACTCGTTGTTTCACAAACTGCGCATCGAATTCTCAAAGTGATATAATTCATTCCATCGAATCACTGAATTACATACTCAGTACACATTGAATTCTAAAATTACACGGAGTTCCAGAATTGAAATCAGATACAGTATTTGTACATAGCTACTGTGAAAGCTCGTTGTTTCACAAACTGCGCATCGAATTCTGAAAGTGATATAATTTATTCCATCGAATCATTGCAATACAGTCTCAGTATTCATTAAATTCTAAAATTACATCGAATTCCAGAATTGAAATCAGATACAGTAATTGTACATAGCTAATGTGAAAACTCGTTGTTTCACAAACTGCGCATCGAATTCTCAAAGTGATATAATTCATTCCTTCGAATCACTGCATTACAGTCTCAGTACACATTGAATTCTAAAATTACATCGAATTCCAGAATTGAAATCAGATACAGTACTTGTACATAGCTACTGTGAAAACTCGTTGTTTCACAAACTGCGCATCGAGTTCTCAAAGTGATATAATTCATTCCATCTAATCACTGCATTAGAGTCTCAATACACATTGAATTCTAAAATTACATGGAATTCCAGAATTGAAATCAGATACAGTACCTGTACATAGCTGCCGTGAAAACTCGTTGTTTCACATACTGCGCAGCGAATTCTCAAAGTGACATAATTTATTACATCGAATCACTGCATTACAGTCTCAGTACACATTGAATTCTAAAATTACATGGCATTTAAGAATTGAAATCAGATACAGTACTTGTACATAGCTACTGTGAAAACTCTTTGTCTCACAAACTGCGCATCGAGTTCTCAAAGTGACATAATTTATTACATCGAATCACTGCATTACAGTCTCAGTATGCATTAAATACTAAAATTACATCGAATTCCAGAATTGAAACCAGCTACAGTACTTGTACATAGCTGCCGTTAAAACTCTTTGTTTCACAATTTGCGCATCAAATTGTCAAAGTGATATAAATCATTCCAGGGAATCATTGCATTACAGTCTCAGTATGCATTAAATTCTAAAATTACATCGAATTCCAGAATTGAAATCAGATACAGTACTTGTACATAGGTACTGTGAAAACTCGTTGTTTCACAAACTGCGCAGCGAATTCTCAAAGTGATATAATTTATTCCATCGAATCATTGCATTATAGTCTCAGTATGCATTAAATTCTAAAATTACATCGAATTCCAGAATTGAAATCAGATACAGTACTTGTACATAGCTACTGTGAAAAATCGTTGTTTCACAAACTGCGCATCGAATTCTCAAAGTGATATAATTTATTCCATCGAATCACTGCATTACAGTCTCTGGACACATTGAATTCTAAAATTACATCGAATTCCAGAATTGAAATCAGATACAGTACTTGTACATAGGTACTGTGAAAACTCGTTGTTTCACAAACTGCGCAGCGAATTCTCAAAGTGATATAATTTATTCCATCGAATCATTGCATTACAGTCTCAGTATGTATTAAATTCTAAAATTACATCGAATTTCAGAATTGAAATCAGATACAGTACTTGTACATAGCTACTATGAAAACACGTTGTTTCACAAACTGCGCATCGAGTTCTCAAAGTGATATAATTCATTCCATCGAAACACTGCATTTCAGTCTCAGTACACATTGAATTCTAAAATTACATGGAATTCCAGAATTGAAATCAGATACAGTACCTGTACATAGCTGCCGTGAAAATTCTTTGTTTCACAAATTGTGCATCAAATTGTAAAAGTGATATAAATCATTCCAGCGAATCATTGCATTACAGTCTCAGTATGCATTAAATTCTAAAATTACATCGAATTCCCGAATTGAAATCAGATACAGTACTTGTACATAGCTACTGTGAAAACTCGTTGTTTCACAAACTGCGCATCGAGTTCTCAAAGTGATATAATTCATTCCATCTAATCACTGCATTAGAGTCTCAATACACATTGAATTCTAAAATTACATGGAATTCCAGAATTGAAATCAGATACAGTACCTGTACATAGCTGCCGTGAAAACTCGTTGTTTCACATACTGCGCAGCGAATTCTCAAAGTGACATAATTTATTACATCGAATCACTGCATTACAGTCTCAGTACACATTGAATTCTAAAATTACATGGCATTTCAGAATTGAAATCAGATACAGTACTTGTACATAGCTACTGTGAAAACTCTTTGTCTCACAAACTGCGCATCGAGTTCTCAAAGTGACATAATTTATTACATCGAATCACTGCATTACAGTCTCAGTACACATTGAATTCTAAAATTACATGGAATTCCAGAATTGAAAACAGATATAGTACTTGTATATAGGTACTGTGAAAACTCGTTGTTTCACAAACTGCGCATCGACTTCTCAAAGTGGTATAATTTATTCCATCGAATCATTGCATTACAGTCTCAGTATGTATTAAATACTAAAATTACATCGAATTCCAGAATTGAAACCAGCTACAGTACTTGTACATAGCTGCCGTTAAAACTCTTTGTTTCACAATTTGCGCATCAAATTGTCAAAGTGATATAAATCATTCCAGGGTATCATTGCATTACAGTCTCAGTATGCATTAAATTCTAAAATTACATCGAATTCCAGAATTGAAATCAGATACAGTACTTGTACATAGGTACTGTGAAAACTCGTTGTTTCACAAACTGCGCAGCGAATTCTCAAAGTGATATAATTTATTCCATCGAATCATTGCATTATAGTCTCAGTATGCATTAAATTCTAAAATTACATCGAATTCCAGAATTGAAATCAGATACAGTACTTGTACATAGCTACTGTGAAAAATCGTTGTTTCACAAACTGCGCATCGAATTCTCAATGTGATATAATTTATTCCATCGAATCACTGCATTACAGTCTCAGGACACATTGAATTCTAAAATTACATCGAATTCCAGAATTGAAATCAGATACAGTACTTGTACATAGGTACTGTGAAAACTCGTTGTTTCACAAACTGCGCAGCGAATTCTCAAAGTGATATAATTTATTCCATCGAATCATTGCATTACAGTCTCAGTATGTATTAAATTCTAAAATTACATCGAATTCCAGAATTGAAATCAGATACAGTACTTGTACATAGCTACTATGAAAACACGTTGTTTCACAAACTGCGCATCGAGTTCTCAAAGTGATATAATTCATTCCATCGAAACACTGCATTTCAGTCTCAGTACACATTGAATTCTAAAATTACATGGAATTCCAGAATTGAAATCAGATACAGTACCTGTACATAGCTGCCGTGAAAACTCTTTGTTTCACAAATTGCGCATCGAATTCTCAAAGTGATATAATTCATTCCATCGAATCACTGAATTACATACTCAGTACACATTGAATTCTAAAATTACACGGAGTTCCAGAATTGAAATCAGATACAGTATTTGTACATAGCTACTGTGAAAGCTCGTTGTTTCACAAACTGCGCATCGAATTCTGAAACTGATATAATTTATTCCATCGAATCATTGCATTACAGTCTCAGTATTCATTAAATTCTAAAATTACATCGAATTCCAGAATTGAAATCAGATACAGTACTTGTACATAGCTACTGTGAAAACTCGCTGTTTCACAAACTGCGCATCGAGTTTTCAAAGTGATATAATTCATACCATCGAATCACTGCATTAGAGTCTCAGTACACATTGAATTCTAAAATTACATGGAATTCCAGAATTGAAATCAGCTACAGTACTTGTACATAGGTATTGTGAAAACTCTTTGTCTAACAAACTGCGCATCGAGTTTTCAAAGCGACATAATTTATTACATCGAATCATTGCATTACAGTCTCAGTACACATTGAATTCTAAAATTACATGGAATTTCAGAATAGAGATCAGATACAGTACTTGTACATAGCTACTGTGAAAACTCTTTGTCTCACAAACTGCGCATCGCGTAGCGACATAATTTATTCCATCGAATCATTGCATTGCAGTCTCAGTACACATTGAATTCTAAAATTAAATAGAATACCAGGAAAATCAGATACAGTACCTGTACATAGCTGCCGCGAAAACTCTTTGTTTCACAAACTGCGCATCAAATTGTCAAAGTGATATAAATAATTCCATCGAATTATTGCATTACCGTCTCAGTATGCATTAAATTCTAAAATGACATCGAATTCCAGAATTGAAATCAGATACAGTACTTGTACATAGCTACTGTGAAAACTCGTTCTTTCACAAACTGCGCATCGAATTCTCAAAGTGATATAATTCACTCCATCAAATCACTGCATTACAGGCTCACTGCACATTGAATTCTAAAATTACATGGAATTCCAGAATTGAAATCAGATACAGTACCAGTACATAGCTGCCGTGAAAACTCTTTTTTTCACAAATTGCGCATCAAATTGTCAAAGTGATATAAATCATTCCATCGAATCACTGCATTACAGTCTCAGTACACATTGAATTCTAAAATTACATGGAATTCCAGAATTGAAATCAGATACAGTACTTGTACATAGCTACTTTGAAAACTCGTTGTTTCACAAACTGCGCATCGAATTCTCAAAGTGATATGATTCACTCCATCGAATCACTGCATTACAGTCTCAGTACACATTGAATTCTAAAATTACACGGAATTCAGATACAGTACTTGTACATAGCTACTGTGAAAACTCTTTGCCTCACAAACTGCGCGTCGAGTTCTCAAAGCGACATAATTTATTCCATCGAATCACTGCATTACAGGCTCAGTACACATTGAATTCTAAAATTACATCGAATTCCAGAATTGATATCAGATAGAGTACTTGTACATAGCTTCTGTGAAAACTCGTTGTTTCACACACTGCGCATCGAGTTCTCAAAGTGATATAATTCATTCCATCGAATCACTGCATTACAGTCTCAGTACACATTGAATTCTAAAATTACATGCAATTCCAGAATTGAAATCAGATAGAGTTCTTGTACATAGCTACTGTGAAAACTCTTTGTCTCACAAACTGCGCATCGGGTTCTCAAAGTGATAGAAATCATTCCATCGAATCACTGCCTTACAGTCTCAGTACACATTGAATTCTAAAATTACATGGAATTCCAGAATTGAAATCAGCTACAGTACTTAGCTATTGTGAAAACTCTTTGTCTCACAAACTGCGCATCGAGTTCTCAAAGTGGCATAATTTTAATACATCGAATCATTGCATTACAGTCTCAGTACGCATTAAATTCTAAAATTACATCGAATTCCAGAATTGAAATCAGATACAGTACTTGTACATAGCTACTGTGAAAACTCGTTGTTTCACAAACTGCGCATCGAATTCTCAAAGTGATATAATTCATTCCATCTAATCACTGCATTACAGTCTCAGTACACATTGAATTCTAAAATTACATCGAATTCCAGAATTGAAATCAGATACAGTACTTGTATATAGGTACTGTGAAAACTCGTTGTTTCACAAACTGCGCATCGACTGCTCAAAGTGATATAATTTATTCCATCGAATCATTGCATTACAGTCTCAGTATGCATTATATAATAAAATTACATCGAATTCCAGAATTGAAATCAGATACAGTACTTGTACATAGCTACTGTGAAAACTCGTTGTTTCACAAACTGCGCATCGAGTTTTCAAAGTGATATAATTCATTCCATCGAATCACTGCATTAGAGTCTCAGTACACATTGAATTCTAAAATTACATGGAATTCCAGAATTGAAATCAGCTACAGTACTTGTACATAGGTATTGTGAAAACTCTTTGTCTAACAAACTGCGCATCGAGTTTTCAAAGCGACATAATTTATTACATCGAATCATTGCATTACAGTCTCAGTACACATTGAATTCTAAAATTAAATGGACTTTCAGAATAGAAATCAGATACAGTACTTGTACATAGCTACTGTGAAAACTCTTTGTCTCACAAACTGCGCATCGAGTTCTCAAAGTGACATAATTTATTACATCGAATCACTGCATTACAGTCTCAGTACACATTGAATTCTAAAATTACATGGAATTCCAGAATTCAAAACAGATATAGTACTTGTATATAGGTACTGTGAAAACTCGTTGTTTAACAAACTGCGCATCGACTTCTCAAAGTGGTATAATTTATTCCATCGAATCATTGCGTTACAGTCTCAGTATGCATTAAATACTAAAATTACATCGAATTCCAGAATTGAAACCAGCTACAGTACTTGTACATAGCTGCCGTGAAAACTCTTTGTTTCACAATTTGCGCATCAAATTGTCAAAGTGATATAAATCATTCCAGGGAATCATTGCATTACAGTCTCAGTATGCATTAAATTCTAAAATTACATCGAATTCCAGAATTGAAATCAGATACAGTACTTGTACATAGGTACTGTGAAAACTCGTTGTTTCACAAACTGCGCAGCGAATTCTCAAAGTGATATAATTTATTCCATCGAATCATTGCATTATAGTCTCAGTATGCATTAAATTCTAAAATTACATCGAATTCCAGAATTGAAATCAGATACAGTACTTGTACATAGCTACTGTGAAAAATCGTTGTTTCACAAACTGCGCATCGAATTCTCAAAGTGATATAATTCATTCCATCGAATCACTGCATTACAGTCTCAGTACACATTGAATTCTAAAATTACATGGAATTCCAGAATTGAAATCAGATACAGTACTTGTACATAGCTACTGTGAAAACTCGTTGTTTCACAAACTGCGCATCGAATTCTCAAAGTGATATAATTCATTCCATCGAATCACTGAATTACACACTCAGTACACATTGAATTCTAAAATTACATGGAGTTCCAGAATTGAAATCAGATACAGTACTTGTACATAGCTACTGTGAAAACTCGTTGTTTCACAAACTGCGCATCGAATTCTCAAAGTGATATAATTCATTCCATCGAATCACTGAATTACACACTCAGTACACATTGAATTCTAAAATTACATGGAGTTCCAGAATTGAAATCAGATACAGTACTTGTACATAGCTACTGTGAAAACTCGTTGTTTCACAAACTGCGCATCGAATTCTGAAAGTGATATAATTTATTCCATCGAATCATTGCATTACAGTCTCAGTATTCATTAAATTCTAAAATTACATCGAATTCCAGAATTGAAATCAGATACAGTACTTGTACATAGCTACTGTGAAAACTCGTTGTTTCACAAACTGCGCATCGAATTCTCAAAGTGATATAATTCATTCCATCGAATCACTGCATTACAGTCTCAGTACACATTGAATTCTAAAATTACATCGAATTCCAGAATTGAAATCAGATACAGTACTTGTATATAGGTACTGTGAAAACTCGTTGTTCCACAAACTGCGCATCGACTTCTCAAAGTGATATAATTTATTCCATCGAACCATTGCATTACAGTCTCAGTATGCATTAAATACCAAAATTACATCGAATTCCAGAATTGAAATCAGATACAGTACTTGTACATAGCTACTGTGAAAACTCGTTGTTTCACAAACTGCGCATCGAGTTTGCAAAGTGATATAATTCATTCCATCGAATCACTGCATTACAGTCTCAGTACACATTGAATTCTAAAATTACATGGAATTCCAGAATTGAAATCAGCTACAGTACTTGTACATAGGTATTGTGAAAACTCTTTGTCTAACAAACTGCGCATCGAGTTTTCAAAGCGGCATAATTTATTACATCGAATCATTGCATTACAGTCTCAGTACACATTGAATTCTAAAATTACATGGAATTTCAGAATAGAGATCAGATACAGTACTTGTACATAGCTACTGTGAAAACTCTTTGTCTCACAAACTGCGCATCGCGTAGCGACATAATTTATTCCATCGAATCATTGCATTGCAGTCTCAGTACACATTGAATTCTAAAATTAAATAGAATACCAGAAAAATCAGATACAGCACCTGTACATAGCTGCCGCGAAAACTCTTTGTTTCACAAACTGCGCATCAAATTGTCAAAGTGATATAAATAATTCCATCTAATTATTGCATTACCGTCTTAGTATGCATTAAATTCTAAAATGACATCGAATTCCAGAATTGAAATCAGATACAGTACTTGTACATAGCTACTGTGAAAACTCGTGCTTTCACAAACTGCGCATCGAATTCTCAAAGTGATATAATTCACTCCATCAAATCACTGCATTACAGGCTCACTACACATTGAATTCTAAAATTACATGGAATTCCAGAATTGAAAGCAGATACAGTACCAGTACATAGCTGCCGTGAAAACTCTTTTTTTCACCAATTGCGCATCAAATTGTCAAAGTGATATAAATAATTCCATCGAATCACTGCATTACAGTCTCAGTACACATTGAATTCTAAAATTACATGGAATTCCAGAATTGAAATCAGATACAGTACTTGTACATAGCTACTGTGAAAACTCGTTGTTTCACAAACTGCGCATCGAATTCTAAAAGTGATATGATTCACTCCATCGAATCACTGCATTACAATCTCAGTACACATTGAATTATAAAATTACACGGAATTCAGATACAGTACTTGTACATAGCTACTGTGAAAACTCTTTGCCTCACAAACTGCGCGTCGAGTTCTCAAAGCGACATAATTTATTCCATCGAATCGCTGCATTACAGTCTCAGTACACATTGAATTCTAAAATTACATCGAATTCCAGAATTGATATCAGATACAGTACTTGTACATAGCTTCTGTGAAAACTCGTTTTTTCACACACTGCGCATCGAGTTCTCAAAGTGATATAATTCATTCCATCGAATCACTGCATTACAGTCTCAGTACACATTGAATTCTAAAATTACATGGAATTCCAGAATTGAAATCAGATAGAGTACTTGTACATAGCTACTGTGAAAACTCTTTGTCTCACAAACTGCGCATCGAGTTCTCAAAGTGATAGAAATCATTCCATAGAATCACTGCATTACAGTCTCAGTACACATTGAATTCTAAAATTACATGGAATTCCAGAATTGAAAGCAGCTACAGTACATAGCTATTGTGAAAACTCTTTGTCTCACAAACTGCGCATCGAGTTCTCAAAGTGGCATACTTTTAATACATCGAATCATTGCATTACAGTCTCAGTACGCATTAAATTCTAAAATTACATCAAATTCCAGAATTGAAATCAGATACAGTACTTGTACATAGCTACTGTGAAAACTCGTTGTTTCACAAACTGCGCATCGAATTCTCAAAGTGATATAATTCATTCCATCGAATCACTGCATTAGAGTCTCAGTACACATTGAATTCTAAAATTACATGGAATTCCAGAATTGAAATCAGATACAGTACTTGTACATAGCTACTGTGAAAACTCGTTGTTTCACAAACTGCGCATCGAGTTTTCAAAGTGATATAATTCATTCCATCGAATCACTGCATTAGAGTCTCAGTACACATTGAATTCTAAAATTACATGGAATTCCAGAATTGAAATCAGCTACAGTACTTGTACATAGGTATTGTGAAAACTCTTTGTCTAACAAACTGCGCATCGAGTTTTCAAAGCGACATAATTTATTACATCGAATCATTGCATTACAGTCTCAGTACACATTGAATTCTAAAATTAAATGGACTTTCAGAATAGAAATCAGATACAGTACTTGTACATAGCTACTGTGAAAACTCTTTGTCTCACAAACTGCGCATCGAGTTCTCAAAGCGACATAATTTATTCCATCGAATCATTGCATTGCAGTCTCAGTACACATTGAATTCTAAAATTAAATAGAATACCAGAAAAATCAGATAGAGTACCTGTACATAGCTGCCGCGAAAACTCTTTGTTTCACAAACTGCGCATCAAATTGTCAAAGTGATATAAATAATTCCATCGAAATATTGCATTACCGTCTCAGTATGCATTAAATTCTAAAATGACATCGAATTCCAGAATTGAAATCAGATACAGTACTTGTACATAGCTACTGTGAAAACTCGTTCTTTCACAAACTGCGCATCGAATTCTCAAAGTGATATAATTCACTCCATCGAATCACTGCATTCCAGTCTCAGCACACATTGAATTCTAAAATTACACGGAACTCAGATACAGTACTTGTACATAGCTACTGTGAAAACTCTTTGCCGCACAAACTGCGCGTCGAGTTCTCAAAGCGACATAATTTATTCCTTCGAATCACTGCATTACAGTCTCAGTACACAGTGAATTCTAAAATTACATCGAATTCCAGAATTGATATCAGATACAGTACTTGTACATAGCTTCTGTGAAAACTCGTTGATTCACACACTGCGCATCGAGTTCTCAAAGTGATATAATTCATTCCATCGAATCACTGCATTACAGTCTCAGTACACATTGAATTCTAAAATTACATGGAATTCCAGAATTGAAATCAGATAGAGTACTTGTACATAGCTACTGTGAAAACACTTTGTCTCACAAACTGCGCATCGAGTTCTCAAAGTGATAGAAATCATTCCATCGAATCACTGCATTACAGTCTCAGTACACATTGAATTCTAAAATTACATCGAATTCCAGAATTGATATCAGATACAGTACTTGTACATAGCTTCTGTGAAAACTCGTTGATTCACACACTGCGCATCGAGTTCTCAAAGTGATATAATTCATTCCATCGAATCACTGCATTACAGTCTCAGTACACATTGAATTATAAAATTACATGGAATTCCAGAATTCAAAACAGATATAGTACTTGTATATAGGTACTGTGAAAACTCGTTGTTTAACAAACTGCGCATCGACTTCTCAAAGTGGTATAATTTATTCCATCGAATCATTGCGTTACAGTCTCAGTATGCATTAAATACTAAAATTACATCGAATTCCAGAATTGAAACCAGCTACAGTACTTGTACATAGCTGCCGTGAAAACTCTTTGTTTCACAATTTGCGCATCAAATTGTCAAAGTGATATAAATCATTCCAGGGAATCATTGCATTACAGTCTCAGTATGCATTAAATTCTAAAATTACATCGAATTCCAGAATTGAAATCAGATACAGTACTTGTACATAGGTACTGTGAAAACTCGTTGTTTCACAAACTGCGCAGCGAATTCTCAAAGTGATATAATTTATTCCATTGAATCATTGCATTATAGTCTCAGTATGCACTAAATTCTAAAATTACATCGAATTCCAGAATTGAAATCAGATACAGTACTTGTACATAGCTACTGTGAAAAATCGTTGTTTCACAAACTGCGCAGCGAATTCTCAAAGTGATATATTTTATTCCATCGAATCACTGCATTACAGTCTCAGGACACATTGAATTCTAAAATTACATCGAATTCCAGAATTGAAATCAGATACAGTACTTGTACATAGGTACTGTGAAAACTCGTTGTTTCACAAACTGCGCAGCGAATTCTCAAAGTGATATAATTTATTCCATCGAATCATTGCATTACAGTCTCAGTATGTTTTAAATTCTAAAATTACATCGAATTCCAGAATTGAAATCAGATACAGTACTTGTACATAGCTACTATGAAAACACGTTGTTTCACAAACTGCGCATCGAGTTCTCAAAGTGATATAATTCATTCCATCGAAACACTGCATTTCAGTCTCAGTACACATTGAATTCTAAAATTACATGGAATTCCAGAATTGAAATCAGATACAGTACCTGTACATAGCTGCCGTGAAAACTCTTTGTTTCACAAATTGCGCATCAAATTGTCAAAGTGATATAAATCATTCCAGGGAATCATTGCATTACAGTCTCAGTATGCATTAAATTCTAAAATTACATCGAATTCCCGAATTGAAATCAGATACAGTACTTGTACATAGCTACTGTGAAAACTCGTTGTTTCACAAACTGCGCATAGAGTTCTCAAAGTTATATAATTCATTCCATCGAATCACTGCTTTACAGTCTCAGTACACATTGAATTCTAAAATTACATGGAATTCCAGAATTGAAATCAGATACAGTACTTGTACATAGCTACTGTGAAAACTCGTTGTTTCACAAACTGCGCATCGAATTCTCAAAGTGATATAATTCATTCCATCGAATCACTGCATTAGAGTCTCAGTACACATTGAATTCTAAAATTACATGGAATTCCAGAATTGAAATCAGATACAGTACTTGTACATAGCTACTGTGAAAACTCGTTGTTTCACAAACTGCGCATCGAATTCTCAAAGTGATATGATTCACTCCATCGAATCACTGCATTACAATCTCAGTACACATTGAATTCTAAAATTACACGTAATTCAGATACAGTACTTGTACATAGCTACTGTGAAAACTCTTTGCCTCACAAACTGCGCGTCGAGTTCTCAAAGCGACATAATTTATTCCATCGAATCGCTGCATTACAGTCTCAGTACACATTGAATTCGAAAATTACATCGAATTCCAGAATTGATGTCAGATACAGTACTTGTACATAGCTTCTGTGAAAACTCGTTGTTTCACACACTGCGCATCGAGTTCTCAAAGTGATATAATTCATTCCATCGAATCACTGCATTACAGTCTCAGTACACATTGAATTCTAAAATTACATGGAATTCCAGAATTGAAATCAGATAGAGTACTTGTACATAGCTACTGTGAAAACTCTTTGTCTCACAAACTGCGCATCAAGTTCTCAAAGTGATAGAAATCATTCCATCGAATCACTGCATTACAGTCTCAGTACACATTGAATTCTAAAATTACATGGAATTCCAGAATTGAAATCAGCTACAGTACATAGCTATTGTGAAAACTCTTTGTCTCACAAACTGCGCATCGAGTTCTCAAAGTGGCATAATTTTAATACATCGAATCATTGCATTACAGTCTCAGTACGCATTAAATTCTAAAATTACATCAAATTCCAGAATTGAAATCAGATACAGTACTTGTACATAGCTACTGTGAAAACTCGTTGTTTCACAAACTGCGCATCGAATTCTCAAAGTGATATAATTCATTCCATCGAATCACTGCATTAGAGTCTCAGTACACATTGAATTCTAAAATTACATGGAATTCCAGAATTGAAATCAGATACAGTACTTGTACATAGCTACTGTGAAAACTCGTTGTTTCACAAACTGCGCATCGAGTTTTCAAAGTGATATAATTCATTCCATCGAATCACTGCATTAGAGTCTCAGTACACATTGAATTCTAAAATTACATGGAATTCCAGAATTGAAATCAGCTACAGTACTTGTACATAGGTATTGTGAAAACTCTTTGTCTAACAAACTGCGCATCGAGTTTTCAAAGCGACATAATTTATTACATCGAATCATTGCATTACAGTCTCAGTACACATTGAATTCTAAAATTACATGGACTTTCAGAATAGAAATCAGATACAGTACTTGTACATAGCTACTGTGAAAACTCTTTGTCTCACAAACTGCGCATCGGGTTCTCAAAGTGATAGAAATCATTCCATCGAATCACTGCCTTACAGTCTCAGTACACATTGAATTCTAAAATTACATGGAATTCCAGAATTGAAATCAGCTACAGTACATAGCTATTGTGAAAACTCTTTGTCTCACAAACTGCGCATCGAGTTCTCAAAGTGGCATAATTTTAATACATCGAATCATTGCATTACAGTCTCAGTACGCATTAAATTCTAAAATTACATCGAATTCCAGAATTGAAATCAGATACAGTACTTGTACATAGCTACTGTGAAAACTCGTTGTTTCACAAACTGCGCATCGAATTCTCAAAGTGATATAATTCATTCCATCTAATCACTGCATTACAGTCTCAGTACACATTGAATTCTAAAATTACATCGAATTCCAGAATTGAAATCAGATACAGTACTTGTATATAGGTACTGTGAAAACTCGTTGTTTCACAAACTGCGCATCGACTGCTCAAAGTGATATAATTTATTCCATCGAATCATTGCATTACAGTCTCAGTATGCATTATATAATAAAATTACATCGAATTCCAGAATTGAAATCAGATACAGTACTTGTACATAGCTACTGTGAAAACTCGTTGTTTCACAAACTGCGCATCGAGTTTTCAAAGTGATATAATTCATTCCATCGAATCACTGCATTAGAGTCTCAGTACACATTGAATTCTAAAATTACATGGAATTCCAGAATTGAAATCAGCTACAGTACTTGTACATAGGTATTGTGAAAACTCTTTGTCTAACAAACTGCGCATCGAGTTTTCAAAGCGACATAATTTATTACATCGAATCATTGCATTACAGTCTCAGTACACATTGAATTCTAAAATTAAATGGACTTTCAGAATAGAAATCAGATACAGTACTTGTACATAGCTACTGTGAAAACTCTTTGTCTCACAAACTGCGCATCGAGTTCTCAAAGTGACATAATTTATTACATCGAATCACTGCATTACAGTCTCAGTACACATTGAATTCTAAAATTACATGGAATTCCAGAATTCAAAACAGATATAGTACTTGTATATAGGTACTGTGAAAACTCGTTGTTTAACAAACTGCGCATCGACTTCTCAAAGTGGTATAATTTATTCCATCGAATCATTGCGTTACAGTCTCAGTATGCATTAAATACTAAAATTACATCGAATTCCAGAATTGAAACCAGCTACAGTACTTGTACATAGCTGCCGTGAAAACTCTTTGTTTCACAATTTGCGCATCAAATTGTCAAAGTGATATAAATCATTCCAGGGAATCATTGCATTACAGTCTCAGTATGCATTAAATTCTAAAATTACATCGAATTCCAGAATTGAAATCAGATACAGTACTTGTACATAGGTACTGTGAAAACTCGTTGTTTCACAAACTGCGCAGCGAATTCTCAAAGTGATATAATTTATTCCATCGAATCATTGCATTATAGTCTCAGTATGCATTAAATTCTAAAATTACATCGAATTCCAGAATTGAAATCAGATACAGTACTTGTACATAGCTACTGTGAAAAATCGTTGTTTCACAAACTGCGCATCGAATTCTCAAAGTGATATAATTCATTCCATCGAATCACTGCATTACAGTCTCAGTACACATTGAATTCTAAAATTACATGGAATTCCAGAATTGAAATCAGATACAGTACTTGTACATAGCTACTGTGAAAACTCGTTGTTTCACAAACTGCGCATCGAATTCTCAAAGTGATATAATTCATTCCATCGAATCACTGAATTACACACTCAGTACACATTGAATTCTAAAATTACATGGAGTTCCAGAATTGAAATCAGATACAGTACTTGTACATAGCTACTGTGAAAACTCGTTGTTTCACAAACTGCGCATCGAATTCTCAAAGTGATATAATTCATTCCATCGAATCACTGAATTACACACTCAGTACACATTGAATTCTAAAATTACATGGAGTTCCAGAATTGAAATCAGATACAGTACTTGTACATAGCTACTGTGAAAACTCGTTGTTTCACAAACTGCGCATCGAATTCTGAAAGTGATATAATTTATTCCATCGAATCATTGCATTACAGTCTCAGTATTCATTAAATTCTAAAATTACATCGAATTCCAGAATTGGAATCAGATACAGTACTTGTACATAGCTACTGTGAAAACTCGTTGTTTCACAAACTGCGCATCGAATTCTCAAAGTGATATAATTCATTCCATCGAATCACTGCATTACAGTCTCAGTACACATTGAATTCTAAAATTACATCGAATTCCAGAATTGAAATCAGATACAGTACTTGTACATAGGTACTGTGAAAACTCGTTGTTTCACAAACTGCGCAGCGAATTCTCAAAGTGATATAATTTATTCCATCGAATCATTGCATTATAGTCTCAGTATGCATTAAATTCTAAAATTACATCGAATTCCAGAATTGAAATCAGATACAGTACTTGTACATAGCTACTGTGAAAAATCGTTGTTTCACAAACTGCGCATCGAATTCTCAAAGTGATATAATTCATTCCATCGAATCACTGCATTACAGTCTCAGTACACATTGAATTCTAAAATTACATGGAATTCCAGAATTGAAATCAGATACAGTACTTGTACATAGCTACTGTGAAAACTCGTTGTTTCACAAACTGCGCATCGAATTCTCAAAGTGATATAATTCATTCCATCGAATCACTGAATTACACACTCAGTACACATTGAATTCTAAAATTACATGGAGTTCCAGAATTGAAATCAGATACAGTACTTGTACATAGCTACTGTGAAAACTCGTTGTTTCACAAACTGCGCATCGAATTCTCAAAGTGATATAATTCATTCCATCGAATCACTGAATTACACACTCAGTACACATTGAATTCTAAAATTACATGGAGTTCCAGAATTGAAATCAGATACAGTACTTGTACATAGCTACTGTGAAAACTCGTTGTTTCACAAACTGCGCATCGAATTCTGAAAGTGATATAATTTATTCCATCGAATCATTGCATTACAGTCTCAGTATTCATTAAATTCTAAAATTACATCGAATTCCAGAATTGGAATCAGATACAGTACTTGTACATAGCTACTGTGAAAACTCGTTGTTTCACAAACTGCGCATCGAATTCTCAAAGTGATATAATTCATTCCATCGAATCACTGCATTACAGTCTCAGTACACATTGAATTCTAAAATTACATCGAATTCCAGAATTGAAATCAGATACAGTACTTGTATATAGGTACTGTGAAAACTCGTTGTTCCACAAACTGCGCATCGACTTCTCAAAGTGATATAATTTATTCCATCGAACCATTGCATTACAGTCTCAGTATGCATTAAATACCAAAATTACATCGAATTCCAGAATTGAAATCAGATACAGTACTTGTACATAGCTACTGTGAAAACTCGTTGTTTCACAAACTGCGCATCGAGTTTTCAAAGTGATATAATTCATTCCATCGAATCACTGCATTACAGTCTCAGTACACATTGAATTCTAAAATTACATGGAATTCCAGAATTGAAATCAGCTACAGTACTTGTACATAGGTATTGTGAAAACTCTTTGTCTAACAAACTGCGCTTCGAGTTTTCAAAGCGGCATAATTTATTACATCGAATCATTGCATTACAGTCTCAGTACACATTGAATTCTAAAATTACATGGAATTTCAGAATAGAGATCAGATACAGTACTTGTACATAGCTACTGTGAAAACTCTTTGTCTCACAAACTGCGCATCGCGTAGCGACATAATTTATTCCATCGAATCATTGCATTGCAGTCTCAGTACACATTGAATTCTAAAATTAAATAGAATACCAGAAAAATCAGATACAGCAGCTGTACATAGCTGCCGCGAAAACTCTTTGTTTCACAAACTGCGCATCAAATTGTCAAAGTGATATAAATAATTCCATCTAATTATTGCATTACCGTCTTAGTATGCATTAAATTCTAAAATGACATCGAATTCCAGAATTGAAATCAGATACAGTACTTGTACATAGCTACTGTGAAAACTCGTGCTTTCACAAACTGCGCATCGAATTCTCAAAGTGATATAATTCACTCCATCAAATCACTGCATTACAGGCTCACTACACATTGAATTCTAAAATTACATGGAATTCCAGAATTGAAAGCAGATACAGTACCAGTACATAGCTGCCGTGAAAACTCTTTTTTTCACAAATTGCGCATCAAATTGTCAAAGTGATATAAATAATTCCATCGAATCACTGCATTACAGTCTCAGTACACATTGAATTCTAAAATTACATGGAATTCCAGAATTGAAATCAGATACAGTACTTGTACATAGCTACTGTGAAAACTCGTTGTTTCACAAACTGCGCATCGAATTCTAAAAGTGATATGATTCACTCCATCGAATCACTGCATTACAATCTCAGTACACATTGAATTCTAAAATTACACGGAATTCAGATACAGTACTTGTACATAGCTACTGTGAAAACTCTTTGCCTCACAAACTGCGCGTCGAGTTCTCAAAGCGACATAATTTATTCCATCGAATCGCTGCATTACAGTCTCAGTACACATTGAATTCTAAAATTACATCGAATTCCAGAATTGATATCAGATACAGTACTTGTACATAGCTTCTGTGAAAACTCGTTGTTTCACACACTGCGCATCGAGTTCTCAAAGTGATATAATTCATTCCATCGAATCACTGCATTACAGTCTCAGTACACATTGAATTCTAAAATTACATGGAATTCCAGAATTGAAATCAGATAGAGTACTTGTACATAGCTACTGTGAAAACTCTTTGTCTCACAAACTGCGCATCGAGTTCTCAAAGTGATAGAAATCATTCCATAGAATCAGTGCATTACAGTCTCAGTACACATTGAATTCTAAAATTACATGGAATTCCAGAATTGAAATCAGCTACAGTACATAGCTATTGTGAAAACTCTTTGTCTCACAAACTGCGCATCGAGTTCTCAAAGTGGCATACTTTTAATACATCGAATCATTGCATTACAGTCTCAGTACGCATTAAATTCTAAAATTACATCAAATTCCAGAATTGAAATCAGATACAGTACTTGTACATAGCTACTGTGAAAACTCGTTGTTTCACAAACTGCGCATCGAATTCTCAAAGTGATATAATTCATTCCATCGAATCACTGCATTAGAGTCTCAGTACACATTGAATTCTAAAATTACATGGAATTCCAGAATTGAAATCAGATACAGTACTTGTACATAGCTACTGTGAAAACTCGTTGTTTCACAAACTGCGCATCGAGTTTTCAAAGTGATATAATTCATTCCATCGAATCACTGCATTAGAGTCTCAGTACACATTGAATTCTAAAATTACATGGAATTCCAGAATTGAAATCAGCTACAGTACTTGTACATAGGTATTGTGAAAACTCTTTGTCTAACAAACTGCGCATCGAGTTTTCAAAGCGACATAATTTATTACATCGAATCATTGCATTACAGTCTCAGTACACATTGAATTCTAAAATTAAATGGACTTTCAGAATAGAAATCAGATACAGTACTTGTACATAGCTACTGTGAAAACTCTTTGTCTCACAAAATGCGCATCGAGTTCTCAAAGCGACATAATTTATTCCATCGAATCATTGCATTGCAGTCTCAGTACACATTGAATTCTAAAATTAAATAGAATACCAGAAAAATCAGATAGAGTACCTGTACATAGCTGCCGCGAAAACTCTTTGTTTCACAAACTGCGCATCAAATTGTCAAAGTGATATAAATAATTCCATCGAATTATTGCATTACCGTCTCAGTATGCATTAAATTCTAAAATGACATCGAATTCCAGAATTGAAATCAGATACAGTACTTGTACATATCTACTGTGAAAACTCGTTCTTTCACAAACTGCGCATCGAATTCTCAAAGTGATATAATTCACTCCATCGAATCACTGCATTCCAGTCTCAGCACACATTGAATTCTAAAATTACACGGAACTCAGATACAGTACTTGTACATAGCTACTGTGAAAACTCTTTGCCGCACAAACTGCGCGTCGAGTTCTCAAAGCGACATAATTTATTCCTTCGAATCACTGCATTACAGTCTCAGTACACAGTGAATTCTAAAATTACATCGAATTCCAGAATTGATATCAGATACAGTACTTGTACATAGCTTCTGTGAAAACTCGTTGATTCACACACTGCGCATCGAGTTCTCAAAGTGATATAATTCATTCCATCGAATCACTGCATTACAGTCTCAGTACACATTGAATTCTAAAATTACATGGAATTCCAGAATTGAAATCAGATAGAGTACTTGTACATAGCTACTGTGAAAACACTTTGTCTCACAAACTGCGCATCGAGTTCTCAAAGTGATAGAAATCATTCCATCGAATCACTGCATTACAGTCTCAGTACACATTGAATTCTAAAATTACATCGAATTCCAGAATTGATATCAGATACAGTACTTGTACATAGCTTCTGTGAAAACTCGTTGATTCACACACTGCGCATCGAGTTCTCAAAGTGATATAATTCATTCCATCGAATCACTGCATTACAGTCTCAGTACACATTGAATTCTAAAATTACATGGAATTCCAGAATTCAAAACAGATATAGTACTTGTATATAGGTACTGTGAAAACTCGTTGTTTAACAAACTGAGCATCGACTTCTCAAAGTGGTATAATTTATTCCATCGAATCATTGCGTTACAGTCTCAGTATGCATTAAATACTAAAATTACATCGAATTCCAGAATTGAAACCAGCTACAGTACTTGTACATAGCTGCCGTGAAAACTCTTTGTTTCACAATTTGCGCATCAAATTGTCAAAGTGATATAAATCATTCCAGGGAATCATTGCATTACAGTCTCAGTATGCATTAAATTCTAAAATTACATCGAATTCCAGAATTGAAATCAGATACAGTACTTGTACATAGGTACTGTGAAAACTCGTTGTTTCACAAACTGCGCAGCGAATTCTCAAAGTGATATAATTTATTCCATTGAATCATTGCATTATAGTCTCAGTATGCACTAAATTCTAAAATTACATCGAATTCCAGAATTGAAATCAGATACAGTACTTGTACATAGCTACTGTGAAAAATCGTTGTTTCACAAACTGCGCATCGAATTCTCAAAGTGATATATTTTATTCCATCGAATCACTGCATTACAGTCTCAGGACACATTGAATTCTAAAATTACATCGAATTCCAGAATTGAAATCAGATACAGTACTTGTACATAGGTACTGTGAAAACTCGTTGTTTCACAAACTGCGCAGCGAATTCTCAAAGTGATATAATTTATTCCATCGAATCATTGCATTACAGTCTCAGTATGTTTTAAATTCTAAAATTACATCGAATTCCAGAATTGAAATCAGATACAGTACTTGTACATAGCTACTATGAAAACACGTTGTTTCACAAACTGCGCATCGAGTTCTCAAAGTGATATAATTCATTCCATCGAAACACTGCATTTCAGTCTCAGTACACATTGAATTCTAAAATTACATGGAATTCCAGAATTGAAATCAGATACAGTACCTGTACATAGCTGCCGTGAAAACTCTTTGTTTCACAAATTGCGCATCAAATTGTCAAAGTGATATAAATCATTCCAGGGAATCATTGCATTACAGTCTCAGTATGCATTAAATTCTAAAATTACATCGAATTCCCGAATTGAAATCAGATACAGTACTTGTACATAGCTACTGTGAAAACTCGTTGTTTCACAAACTGCGCATAGAGTTCTCAAAGTTATATAATTCATTCCATCGAATCACTGCTTTACAGTCTCAGTACACATTGAATTCTAAAATTACATGGAATTCCAGAATTGAAATCAGATACAGTACTTGTACATAGCTACTGTGAAAACTCGTTGTTTCACAAACTGCGCATCGAATTCTCAAAGTGATATAATTCATTCCATCGAATCACTGCATTAGAGTCTCAGTACACATTGAATTCTAAAATTACATGGAATTCCAGAATTGAAATCAGCTACAGTACTTGTACATAGGTATTGTGAAAACTCTTTGTCTAACAAACTGCGCATCGAGTTTTCAAAGCGACATAATTTATTACATCGAATCATTGCATTACAGTCTCAGTACACATTGAATTCTAAAATTACATGGAATTTCAGAATAGAGATCAGATACAGTACTAGTACATAGCTACTGTGAAAACTCTTTGTCTCACAAACTGCGCATCGCGTAGCGACATAATTTATTCCAAGAAATCATTGCATTGCAGTCTCAGTACACATTGAATTCTAAAATTAAATAGAATACCAGAAAAATCAGATACAGTACCTGTACATAGCTGCCGCGAAAACTCTTTGTTTCACAAACTGCGCATCAAATTGTCAAAGTGATATAAATAATTCCATCTAATTATTGCATTACCGTCTCAGTATGCATTAAATTCTAAAATGACATCGAATTCCAGAATTGAAATCAGATACAGTACTTGTACATAGCTACTGTGAAAACTCGTGCTTTCACAAACTGCGCATCGAAATCTCAAAGTGATATAATTCACTCCATCAAATCACTGCATTACAGGCTCACTACACATTGAATTCTAAAATTACATGGAATTCCAGAATTGAAAGCAGATACAGTACCAGTACATAGCTGCCGTGAAAACTCTTTTTTTCACAAATTGCGCATCAAATTGTCAAAGTGATATAAATCATTCCATCGAATCACTGCATTACAGTCTCAGTACACATTGAATTCTAAAATTACATGGAATTCCAGAATTGAAATCAGATACAGTACTTGTACATAGCTACTGTGAAAACTCGTTGTTTCACAAACTGCGCATCGAATTCTCAAAGTGATATGATTCACTCCATCGAATCACTGCATTACAATCTCAGTACACATTGAATTCTAAAATTACACGGAATTCAGATACAGTACTTGTACATAGCTACTGTGAAAACTCTTTGCCTCACAAACTGCGCGTCGAGTTCTCAAAGCGACATAATTTATTCCATCGAATCGCTGCATTACAGTCTCAGTATACATTGAATTCGAAAATTACATCGAATTCCAGAATTGATATCAGATACAGTACTTGTACATAGCTTCTGTGAAAACTCGTTGTTTCACACACTGCGCATCGAGTTCTCAAAGTGATATAATTCATTCCATCGAATCACTGCATTACAGTCTCAGTACACATTGAATTCTAAAATTACATGGAATTCCAGAATTGAAATCAGATAGAGTACTTGTACATAGCTACTGTGAAAACTCTTTGTCTCACAAACTGCGCACCAAGTTCTCAAAGTGATAGAAATCATTCCATCGAATCACTGCATTACAGTCTCAGTACACATTGAATTCTAAAATTACATGGAATTCCAGAATTGAAATCAGCTACAGTACATAGCTATTGTGAAAACTCTTTGTCTCACAAACTGCGCATCGAGTTCTCAAAGTGGCATAATTTTAATACATCGAATCATTTCATTACAGTCTCAGTACGCATTAAATTCTAAAATTACATCAAATTCCAGAATTGAAATCAGATACAGTACTTGTACATAGCTACTGTGAAAACTCGTTGTTTCACAAACTGCGCATCGAATTCTCAAAGTGATATAATTCATTCCATCGAATCACTGCATTAGAGTCTCAGTACACATTGAATTCTAAAATTACATGGAATTCCAGAATTGAAATCAGATACAGTACTTGTACATAGCTACTGTGAAAACTCGTTGTTTCACAAACTGCGCATCGAGTTTTCAAAGTGATATAATTCATTCCATCGAATCACTGCATTAGAGTCTCAGTACACATTGAATTCTAAAATTACATGGAATTCCAGAATTGAAATCAGCTACAGTACTTGTACATAGGTATTGTGAAAACTCTTTGTCTAACAAACTGCGCATCGAGTTTTCAAAGCGACATAATTTATTACATCGAATCATTGCATTACAGTCTCAGTACACATTGAATTCTAAAATTACATGGACTTTCAGAATAGAAATCAGATACAGTACTTGTACATAGCTACTGTGAAAACTCTTTGTCTCACAAACTGCGCATCGAGTTCTCAAAGTGATAGAAATCATTCCATCGAATCACTGCATTACAGTCTCAGTACACATTGAATTCTAAAATTACACGGAATTCCAGAATTGAAATAAGCTACAGTACATAGCTATTGTGAAAACTCTTTGTCTCACAAACTGCACATCGAGTTCTCAAAGCAACATAATTTATTCCATCGAATCATTGCATTGCAGTCTCAGTACGCATTAAATTCTAAAATTACATCAAATTCCAGAATTGAATTCAGATACAGTACTTGTACATAGCTACTGTGAAAACTCTTTGTTTCACAAATTGCGCATCAAATTGTCAAAGTGATATAAATCATTCCATCGAATCACTGCATTACAGTCTCAGTACACATTGAATTCTAAAATTACATGGAACTTCAGAATTGAAATCAGATACAGTACTTGTACATAGCTACAGTGAAAACTCTTTGACTCACAAACGCCGCATCGAGTTCTCAAAGTGACATAATTTTAATACATCGAATCATTGCATTACAGCCTCAGTACGCATTGAGTTCTAAAATTACATCGAATTCTAGAATTGAAATCAGATACAGTACCTGTACATAGCTACTGTGAAAACTCGTTGTTTCACAAACTGCGCATCGAATTCTCAAAGTGATATAATATATTCCATCGAATCATTGCATTGCAGTCTCAGAACACATTGAATTCTAAAATTACATGGAATTCGAGAATTGAAATCAGATACAATACTTTTACATAGCTACTGTGAAAACTCTTTGTCTCACAAACTGCGCATCGAATTCTCAAAGCGACATAATTTATTACATCGAATCATTGCATTACAGTCTCAGTACGCATTGAATTCTAAAATTACATCGAATTCGAGAATTGAAATCAGATAGAGTACCTGTACATAGCTACTGTGAAGACTCGTTGTTTCACAAACTGCGCATCGAATTCTCAAAGTGATATAATATATTCCATCGAATCATTGCATTACAGTCTCAGTATGCATTAAATTCTAAAATTACATCAAATCCCAGAATTGAAATCAGATACAGTACCTGTACATAGCTGCCGCGAAAACTCTTTGTTTAACAAATTGTGCATCGAATTGTCAAAGTGATATAATTCATTCCATCGAATCACTGCATTACAGTCTCAGTACACATTGAATTCTAAAATTACATGGAATACCAGAATTGAAATCAGATACAGTACCTGTACATAGCTGCCGCGAAAACTCTTTGTTTCACAAACTGCGCATCGAGTTCTCAAAGTAATATAATATATTCCATCGAATCATTGCTTTGCAGTCTCAGTAAACATTGAATTCTAAAATTACATGGAATTCCAGAATTGAAATCAGATACAGTACGTGTACATAACTACTGTGAAAACTCGTTGTTTCACAAACTGCGCATCGAATTCTCAAAGTAATATAATATATTCCATCGAATCATTGCATTACAGTCTCGGTATGCATTAAATTCTAAGATTGCATCAAATCCCAGAATTGAAATCAGATACAGTATCTGTACATAGCTGCCTCGAAAATTCTTTGTTTCACGAATTGTACATCGAATTGTCAAAGTGATATAATTCATTCCATCGAATCACTGCATTACAGTCTCAGTACGCATTGAATTCTAAAATTACATGGAATTCCAGAATTGAAATCAGATACAGTACCTGTACATAGCTGCCGCGAAAATTCTTTGTTTCACAAATTGTGCATCGAATTGTCAAAGTGATATAATTCATTCCATCGAATCATTGCATTACAGTCTCAGTACACATTGAATTCTAAAATCACATGGAATCCCAGAATTGAAATCAGATACAGTACCTGTACACAGCTGCCGCGAAAACTCTTTGTTTCAAAAACTGCGCATCGAATTCTCAAAGTAATATAATATATTCCATCGAATCATTGCATTACAGTCCCAGTATGCATTAAATTCTAAAATTACATCAAATCCCAGAATTGAAATCAGATACAGTACCTGTACATAGCTGCCGCGAAAACTCTTTGTTTCACAAATTGTGCATCGAATTGTCAAAGTGATATAACTCATTCCATCGAATCACTGCATTACAGTCTCAGTACACATTGAATTCTAAAATTACATGGAATTTCAGAATTGAAATCAGATACAGTACCTGTACATAGCTGCCGCGAAAACTCTTTGTTTCACAAATTGTGCATCGAATTGTCAAAGTGATATAATTCATTCCATCGAATCACTGCATTACAGTCTCAGTACACATTGAATTCTAAAATTACATGGAATTCCAGAATTGAAATCAGATACAGTACCTGTACATAGCTGCCGTGAAAACTCTTTTTTTCACAAACTGCGAATCAAATTGTCAAAGTGATATAATATATTCCATCGAATCATTGCATTACAGTCTCAGAACACATTAAATTCTAAAATTACATGGATTTCCAGTTTTGAAATCAGATACATTGCCTTGTCAGAGCTACTGTGAAAACTCGTTGTTTCACTAACTGCGCAACGAATTCTCAAAGTGTTATAATATATTCCATCGGATCATTGCATTACAGTCTCAGTACGCATTAAATTCTAAAATTACATTAAATTCCAGATTTGAAATCAGATACAGTACCTGTACATAGCTACTGTGAAAACTCGTTGTTTCACAAACTGCGCATCAAATTGTCAAAGTGATATAAATCATTCCATCGAATCACTGCATTACAGTCTCAGTACGCATTGAATTCTAAAATTACATGGAATTCCAGAATTGAAATCAGATACAGTACCTGTATATAGCTGCCGCGAAAACTCTTTGTTTCACAAATTGTGCATCGAATTGTCAAAGTGATATAATTCATTCCATCGAATCATTGCATTACAGTCTCAGTACACATTGAATTCTAAAATTAGATGGAATTCCAGAATTGAAATCAGATACAGAACTTGTACATAGCTACTGTGAAAACTCTTTGTCTCACAAAATGCGCATCTAGTTCTCAAATTGACATAATTTATTACATCGAATCATTGCATTAAAGTCTCAGTACGCATTGAATTCTAAAATTACATCGAATTCGAGAATTGAAATCAGATACAGTACCTGTACATAGCTACTGTGAAAACTCGTTGTTTCACAAACTGCGCATCTAATTCTCAAGGTAATATAATATATTCCATCGAATCATTGCATTACAGTCTCAGTATGCATTAAATTCTAAAATTACATCAAATCCCAGAATTGAAATCAGATACAGTACCTGTACATAGCTGCCTCGAAAACTCTTTGTTTCACAAATTGTGCATCGAATTGTCAAAGTGATATAATTCATTCTATCGAATCACTGCATTACAGTCTCAGTACGCATTGAATTCTAAAATTACATGGAATTCCAGAATTGAAATCAGATACAGTACCTGTACATAGCTGCCGCGAAAACTCTTTGTTTCACAAATTGTGCATCGAATTGTCAAAGTGATATAATTCATTCTATCGAATCACTGCATTACAGTCTCAGTACGCATTGAATTCTAAAATTACATGGAATTCCAGAATTGAAATCAGATACAGTACCTGTACATAGCTGCCGCGAAAACTCTTTGTTTCACAAATTGTGCATCGAATTGTCAAAGTGATATAATTCATTCCATCGAATCATTGCATTACAGTCTCAGTACACATTGAATTCTAAAATTACATGGAATCCCAGAATTGAAATCAGATACAGTACCTGTACATAGCTGCCGCGAAAACTCTTTGTTTCACAAACTGCGCATCGAATTCTCAAAGTAATATAATATATTCCACCGAATCATTGCATTACAGTCTCAGTATGCATTAAATTCTAAATCGAATTGTCAAAGTGATATAATTCATTCCATCGAATCACTGCATTACAGTCTCAGTACACATTGAATTCTAAAATTACATGGAATTCCAGAATTGAAATCAGATACAGTACCTGTACATAGCTGCCGCGAAAACTCTTTGTTTCACAAATTGTGCATCGAATTCATTCCATCGAATCACTGCATTACAGTCTCAGTACACATTGAATTCTAAAATTACATGGAATTCCAGAATTGAAATCATATACAGTACCTGTACATAGCTGCCGTGAAAATTCTTTGTTTCACAAACTGCGAATCAAATTGTCAAAGTGATATAACATATTCCATCGAATCATTGCATTGCAGTCTCAGTACACATTGAATTTTAAATTACATGGAATTCCAGAATTGAAATCACATACAGTATTTGTACATAGCTACTGTGAAAACTCTTTGTCTCACAAACTGCGCATCGAGTTCTCAAAGCGACATAATTTATTACATCGAATCATTGCATTACAGTCTCAGAACACATTGAATTCTAAAATTACATGGAATTCCAGTTTTGAAATCAGATACAGTACCTGTACATAGCTGCCGCGAAAACTCTTTGTTTCACAAATTGTGCATCGAATTGTCAAAGCGGCATAATTTATTCCATTGAATCATTGCATTGCAGTCTCAGTACACATTGAATTATAAAGTTACATGGAATTCCAGAATTGAAATCAGATACAGCACTTGTACATGGCTACTGTGAAAATTCGTTGTTTCAAAAACTGCGCATCGAATTCTCAAAGTGATATAATTTATTCCATCGAATCATTGCTTTACAGTCTCAGTATGCATTAAATTCTAAAATTACATCAAATCCCAGAATTGAAATCAGATACAGTACCTGTACATAGCTGCCGTGAAAGCTCTTTGTTTCACAAATTGCGCATCAAATTGTCAAAGTGATATAAATCATTCCATCGAAACACTGCATTACAGTCTCAGTATGCATTAAATTCTAAAATTACTTCGAATTCCAGAATTGAAATCAGATACAGTACTTGTACATAGCTACTGTGAAAACTCGTTGTTTCAAAAACTGCGCATCGAATTCTCAATGTGATATAATTTATTCCATCGAATCATTGCATTACAGTCTCACTATGCATTAAATTCTAAAATTACATCAAATCCCAGATTTGAAATCAGATACAGTACCTGTACATAGCTGCCGCGAAAACTCTTTGTTTCACAAATTGTGCATCGAATTGTCAAAGTGATATAATTCATTCCATCGAATCACTGCATTACAGTCTCAGTACACATTGAATTCTAAAATTACATGGAATTCCAGAATTGAATGAAATCAGATACAGTACCTGTGCATAGCTGCCGTGAAAACTCTTTGTTTCACAAATTGCGCATCAAATTGTCAAAGTGGTATAAATCATTCCATCGAATTACTGCATTAAAGTCTCAGTACACATTGAATTCTAAAATTACATCGAATTCCAGAATTGAAATCAGATACAGTGCTTGTACATAGCTACTGTGAAAACTCTTTGTCTCACAAACTGCGCATCGAGTTCTCAAAGCGACATAATTTATTACATCGAATCATTGCATTACAGTCTCAGTATGCATTGAATTCTAAAATTACATCGAATTCGAGAAATGAAATCAGATACAGTACCTGTACATAGCTGCCGCGAAAACTCTTTGTTTCACCAACTGCGCATCGAATTCTCAAAGTAGTATAATATATTCCATCGAATCACTGCATTACAGTCTCAGTATGCATTAATTTTTAAAATTACATCAAATCCCAGAATTGAAATCAGATACAGTACCTGTACATAGCTGCCGCGAAAACTCTTTGTTTCACAAATTGTGCATCGAATTGTCAAAGTGATATAATTCATTCCATCGAATCACTGCATTACAGTCTCAGTACACATTGAATTCTAAAATTACATGGAATTCCAGAATTGAAATCAGATACAGTATCTGTACATAGCTGCCGTGAAAACTCTTTGTTTCACAAATTGCGAATCAAATTGTGAAAGTGATATAATATATTCCATCGAATCATTGCATTGCAGTCTCAGTACACATTGAATTTTAAATTTCATGGAATTCCAGAATTGAAATCACATACAGTATTTGTACATAGCTACTGTGAAAACTCTTTGTCTCACAAACTGCGCATCGAGTTCTCAAAGCGACATAATTTATTACATCGAATCATTGCATTACAGTCTCAGAACACATTAAATTCTAAAATTACATGGATTTCCAGTTTTGAAATCAGATACATTACCTTGACAGAGCTACTGTGAAAACTCGTTGTTTCCCAAACTGCGCAACGAATTCTCAAAGTGATATAATATATTCCATCGGATCATTGCATTACAGTCTCAGTACGCATTAAATTCTAAAATTACATTAAATTCCAGATTTGAAATCAGATACAGTACCTGTACACAGCAACTGTGAAAACTCGTTGTTTCACAAACTACGCATCAAATTGTCAAAGTGATATAAATCATTCCATCGAATCACTGCATTACAGTCTCAGTACACATTGAATTCTAAAATTACATGGAATTCCAGAATTCAAATCAGATACAGAACTTGTACATAGCTACTGTGAGAACTCTTTGTCTCACAAAATGCGCATCGAGTTCTCAAATTGACATAATTTATTACAACGAATCACTGCATTAAAGTCTCAGTACGCATTGAATTCTAAAATTACATCGAATTCGAGAATTGAAATCAGATACAGTACCTGTACATAGCTACTGTGAAAACTCGTTGTTTCACAAACTGCGCATCGAATTCTCAAAGTAATATAATATATTCCATCGAATCATTGCATTACAGTCTCAGTATGCATTAAATTCTAAAATTACATGGAATTCCAGAATTGAAATCAGATACAGTACCTGTACATAGCTGCCGCGAAAACTCTTTGTTTCACAAATTGTGCATCGAATTGTCAAAGTGATATAATTCATTCTATCGAATCACTGCATTACAGTCTCAGTACGCATTGAATTCTAAAATTACATGGAATTCCAGAATTGAAATCAGATACAGTACCTGTACATAGCTGCCGCGAAAGCTCTTTGTTTCACAAATTGTGCATCGAATTGTCAAAGTGATATAATTCATTCCATCGAATCATTGCATTACAGTCTCAGTACACATTGAATTCTAAAATTGCATGGAATCCCAGAATTGAAATCAGATACAGTACCTGTACATAGCTGCCGCGAAAACTCTTTGTTTCACAAACTGCGCATCGCATTCTCAAAGTAATATAATATATTCCATCGAATCATTGCATTACAGTCTCAGTATGCATTAAATTCTAAAATTACATCAAATCCCAGAATTGAAATCAGATACAGTACCTGTACATAGCTGCCGCGAAAACTCTTTGTTTCACAGATTGTGCATCGAATTGTCAAAGTGATATAATTCATTCCATCGAATCACTGCATTACAGTCTCAGTACACATTGAATTCTAAAATTACATGGAATTCCAGAATTGAAATCAGATACAGTACCTGTACATAGCTGCCGCGAAAACTCTTTGTTTCACAAATTGTGCATCGAATTGTCAAAGTGATATAATTCATTCCATCGAATCACTGCATTACAGTCTCAGTACACATTGAATTCTAAAATTACATGGAATTCCAGAATTGAAATCATATACAGTACCTGTACATAGCTGCCGTGAAAACTCTTTGTTTCACAAATTGCGAATCAAATTGTCAAAGTGATATAATATATTCCATCGAAACATTGCATTGCAGTCTCAGTACACATTGAATTTTAAATTACATGGAATTCCAGAATTGAAATCACATACAGTATTTGTACATAGCTACTGTGAAAACTCTTTGTCTCACAAACTGCGCATCGAGTTCTCAAAGCGACATAATTTATTACATCGAATCATTGCATTACAGTCTCAGAACACATTGAATTCTAAAATTACATGGAATTCCAGTTTTGAAATCAGATACAGTACCTTGACAGAGCTACTGTGAAAACTCGTTGTTTCACAAACTGCGGAACGAATTCTCAAAGTGATATAATATATTCCAACGGATCATAGCATTACAGTGTCAGTACGCATTAAATTCTAAAATTACATTAAATTCCAGATTTGAAATCAGATACAGTACTTGTACATAGCTACTGTGAAAACTCGTTGTTTCACAAAGTGCGCATCGAATTCTCAAAGTGATATAAATCATTCCATCGAATCACTGCATTACAGTCTCAGTAGACATTGAATTCTAAAGTTACATGGAATTCCAGAATTGAAATCAGATACAGTACTTGTACATAGCTACTGTGAAAACTCGTTGTTTCACAAACTGCGCATCGAGTTTTCAAAGTGATATAATTCATTCCATCGAATCATTGCATTACAGTCTCAGTATGCATTAAATTCTAAAATTACATCAAATCCCAGAATTGATATCAGACAGAGTACCTGTACATAGCTGCCGTGAAAGCTCTTTTTTTCACAAATTGCGCATCAAATTGTCAAAGTGATATAAATCATTCCATCGAATCGCTGCAGTACAGTCTCAGTACACATTGAATTATAAAATTACATGGAAATCCAGAATTGAAATCAGATACAGTACTTGTACATGGCTACTGTGAAAACTCGTTGTTTCAAAAACTGCGCATCGAATTCTCAAAGTGATATAATTTATTCCATCGAATCATTGCTTTACAGTCTCAGTATGCATTAAATTCTAAAATTACATCAAATCCCAGAATTGAAATCAGATAGAGTACCTGTACATAGCTGCCGTGAAAACTCTTTGTTTCACAAATTGCGCATCAAATTGTCAAAGTGATATAAATCATTCCATCGAATCACTGAATTACAGTCTCAGTACACATCGAGTTCTAAAATTACATCAAATTCCAGAATTGAAATCAGATACAGTACTTGTACATAGCTACTGTGAAAACTCGTTGTTTCACAAACTGCGCATCGAATTCTCAAAGTGATATAATTCATTCCATCGAATCACTGCATTAGAGTCTCAGTACACATTGAATTCTAAAATTACATGGAATTCCAGAATTGAAATCAGATACAGTACTTGTACATAGCTACTGTGAAAACTCGTTGTTTCACAAACTGCGCATCGAGTTTTCAAAGTGATATAATTCATTCCATCGAATCACTGCATTAGAGTCTCAGTACACATTGAATTCTAAAATTACATGGAATTCCAGAATTGAAATCAGCTACAGTACTTGTACATAGGTATTGTGAAAACTCTTTGTCTAACAAACTGCGCATCGAGTTTTCAAAGCGACATAATTTATTACATCGAATCATTGCATTACAGTCTCAGTACACATTGAATTCTAAAATTACATGGACTTTCAGAATAGAAATCAGATACAGTACTTGTACATAGCTACTGTGAAAACTCTTTGTCTCACAAACTGCGCATCGAGTTCTCAAAGTGATAGAAATCATTCCATCGAATCACTGCATTACAGTCTCAGTACACATTGAATTCTAAAATTACACGGAATTCCAGAATTGAAATAAGCTACAGTACATAGCTATTGTGAAAACTCTTTGTCTCACAAACTGCACATCGAGTTCTCAAAGCAACATAATTTATTCCATCGAATCATTGCATTGCAGTCTCAGTACGCATTAAATTCTAAAATTACATCAAATTCCAGAATTGAATTCAGATACAGTACTTGTACATAGCTACTGTGAAAACTCTTTGTTTCACAAATTGCGCATCAAATTGTCAAAGTGATATAAATCATTCCATCGAATCACTGCATTACAGTCTCAGTACACATTGAATTCTAAAATTACATGGAACTTCAGAATTGAAATCAGATACAGTACTTGTACATAGCTACAGTGAAAACTCTTTGACTCACAAACGCCGCATCGAGTTCTCAAAGTGACATAATTTTAATACATCGAATCATTGCATTACAGCCTCAGTACGCATTGAGTTCTAAAATTACATCGAATTCTAGAATTGAAATCAGATACAGTACCTGTACATAGCTACTGTGAAAACTCGTTGTTTCACAAACTGCGCATCGAATTCTCAAAGTGATATAATATATTCCATCGAATCATTGCATTGCAGTCTCAGAACACATTGAATTCTAAAATTACATGGAATTCGAGAATTGAAATCAGATACAATACTTTTACATAGCTACTGTGAAAACTCTTTGTCTCACAAACTGCGCATCGAATTCTCAAAGCGACATAATTTATTACATCGAATCATTGCATTACAGTCTCAGTACGCATTGAATTCTAAAATTACATCGAATTCGAGAATTGAAATCAGATAGAGTACCTGTACATAGCTACTGTGAAGACTCGTTGTTTCACAAACTGCGCATCGAATTCTCAAAGTGATATAATATATTCCATCGAATCATTGCATTACAGTCTCAGTATGCATTAAATTCTAAAATTACATCAAATCCCAGAATTGAAATCAGATACAGTACCTGTACATAGCTGCCGCGAAAACTCTTTGTTTAACAAATTGTGCATCGAATTGTCAAAGTGATATAATTCATTCCATCGAATCACTGCATTACAGTCTCAGTACACATTGAATTCTAAAATTACATGGAATACCAGAATTGAAATCAGATACAGTACCTGTACATAGCTGCCGCGAAAACTCTTTGTTTCACAAACTGCGCATCGAGTTCTCAAAGTAATATAATATATTCCATCGAATCATTGCTTTGCAGTCTCAATAAACATTGAATTCTAAAATTACATGGAATTCCAGAATTGAAATCAGATACAGTACGTGTACATAACTACTGTGAAAACTCGTTGTTTCACAAACTGCGCATCGAATTCTCAAAGTAATATAATATATTCCATCGAATCATTGCATTACAGTCTCGGTATGCATTAAATTCTAAGATTGCATCAAATCCCAGAATTGAAATCAGATACAGTATCTGTACATAGCTGCCTCGAAAATTCTTTGTTTCACGAATTGTACATCGAATTGTCAAAGTGATATAATTCATTCCATCGAATCACTGCATTACAGTCTCAGTACGCATTGAATTCTAAAATTACATGGAATTCCAGAATTGAAATCAGATACAGTACCTGTACATAGCTGCCGCGAAAATTCTTTGTTTCACAAATTGTGCATCGAATTGTCAAAGTGATATAATTCATTCCATCGAATCATTGCATTACAGTCTCAGTACACATTGAATTCTAAAATCACATGGAATCCCAGAATTGAAATCAGATACAGTACCTGTACACAGCTGCCGCGAAAACTCTTTGTTTCAAAAACTGCGCATCGAATTCTCAAAGTAATATAATATATTCCATCGAATCATTGCATTACAGTCCCAGTATGCATTAAATTCTAAAATTACATCAAATCCCAGAATTGAAATCAGATACAGTACCTGTACATAGCTGCCGCGAAAACTCTTTGTTTCACAAATTGTGCATCGAATTGTCAAAGTGATATAACTCATTCCATCGAATCACTGCATTACAGTCTCAGTACACATTGAATTCTAAAATTACATGGAATTTCAGAATTGAAATCAGATACAGTACCTGTACATAGCTGCCGCGAAAACTCTTTGTTTCACAAATTGTGCATCGAATTGTCAAAGTGATATAATTCATTCCATTGAATCACTGCATTACAGTCTCAGTACACATTGAATTCTAAAATTACATGGAATTCCAGAATTGAAATCAGATACAGTACCTGTACATAGCTGCCGTGAAAACTCTTTTTTTCACAAACTGCGAATCAAATTGTCAAAGTGATATAATATATTCCATCGAATCATTGCATTACAGTCTCAGAACACATTAAATTCTAAAATTACATGGATTTCCAGTTTTGAAATCAGATACATTGCCTTGTCAGAGCTACTGTGAAAACTCGTTGTTTCACTAACTGCGCAACGAATTCTCAAAGTGTTATAATATATTCCATCGGATCATTGCATTACAGTCTCAGTACGAATTAAATTCTAAAATTACATTAAATTCCAGATTTGAAATCAGATACAGTACCTGTACATAGCTACTGTGAAAACTCGTTGTTTCACAAACTGCGCATCAAATTGTCAAAGTGATATAAATCATTCCATCGAATCACTGCATTACAGTCTCAGTACGCATTGAATTCTAAAATTACATGGAATTCCAGAATTGAAATCAGATACAGTACCTGTACATAGCTGCCGCGAAAACTCTTTGTTTCACAAATTGTGCATCGACTTGTCAAAGTGATATAATTCATTCCATCGAATCATTGCATTACAGTCTCAGTACACATTGAATTCTAAAATTAGATGGAATTCCAGAATTGAAATCAGATACAGTACTTGTACATAGCTACTGTGAAAACTCTTTGTCTCACAAAATGCGCATCTAGTTCTCAAATTGACATAATTTATTACATCGAATCATTGCATTAAAGTCTCAGTACGCATTGAATTCTAAAATTACATCGAATTCGAGAATTGAAATCAGATACAGTACCTGTACATAGCTACTGTGAAAACTCGTTGTTTCACAAACTGCGCATCTAATTCTCAAGGTAATATAATATATTCCATCGAATCATTGCATTACAGTCTCAGTATGCATTAAATTCTAAAATTACATCAAATCCCAGAATTGAAATCAGATACAGTACCTGTACATAGCTGCCTCGAAAACTCTTTGTTTCACAAATTGTGCATCGAATTGTCAAAGTGATATAATTCATTCTATCGAATCACTGCATTACAGTCTCAGTACGCATTGAATTCTAAAATTACATGAAATTCCAGAATTGAAATCAGATACAGTACCTGTACATAGCTGCCGCGAAAACTCTTTGTTTCACAAATTGTGCATCGAATTGTCAAAGTGATATAATTCATTCTATCGAATCACTGCATTACAGTCTCAGTACGCATTGAATTCTAAAATTACATGGAATTCCAGAATTGAAATCAGATACAGTACCTGTACATAGCTGCCGCGAAAACTCTTTGTTTCACAAATTGTGCATCGAATTGTCAAAGTGATATAATTCATTCCATCGAATCATTGCATTACAGTCTCAGTACACATTGAATTCTAAAATTACATGGAATCCCAGAATTGAAATCAGATACAGTACCTGTACATAGCTGCCGCGAAAACTCTTTGTTTCACAAACTGCGCATCGAATTCTCAAAGTAATATAATATATTCCACCGAATCATTGCATTACAGTCTCAGTATGCATTAAATTCTAAAATTACATCAAATCCCAGAATTGAAATCAGATACAGTACCTGTACATAGCTGCCGCGAAAACTCTTTGTTTCACAAATTGTGCATCGAGTTGTCAAAGTGATATAATTCATTCCATCGAATCACTGCATTACAGTCTCAGTACACATTGAATTCTAAAATTACATGGAATTCCAGAATTGAAATCAGATACAGTACCTGTACATAGCTGCCGCGAAAACTCTTTGTTTCACAAATTGTGCATCGAATTCATTCCATCGAATCACTGCATTACAGTCTCAGTACACATTGAATTCTAAAATTACATGGAATTCCAGAATTGAAATCATATACAGTACCTGTACATAGCTGCCGTGAAAATTCTTTGTTTCACAAACTGCGAATCAAATTGTCAAAGTGATATAACATATTCCATCGAATCATTGCATTGCAGTCTCAGTACACATTGAATTTTAAATTACATGGAATTCCAGAATTGAAATCACATACAGTATTTGTACATAGCTACTGTGAAAACTCTTTGTCTCACAAACTGCGCATCGAGTTCTCAAAGCGACATAATTTATTACATCGAATCATTGCATTACAGTCTCAGAACACATTGAATTCTAAAATTACATGGAATTCCAGTTTTGAAATCAGATACAGTACCTGTACATAGCTGCCGCGAAAACTCTTTGTTTCACAAATTGTGCATCGAATTGTCAAAGCGGCATAATTTATTCCATTGAATCATTGCATTGCAGTCTCAGTACACATTGAATTATAAAGTTACATGGAATTCCAGAATTGAAATCAGATACAGCACTTGTACATGGCTACTGTGAAAATTCGTTGTTTCAAAAACTGCGCATCGAATTCTCAAAGTGATATAATTTATTCCATCGAATCATTGCTTTACAGTCTCAGTATGCATTAAATTCTAAAATTACATCAAATCCCAGAATTGAAATCAGATACAGTACCTGTACATAGCTGCCGTGAAAGCTCTTTGTTTCACAAATTGCGCATCAAATTGTCAAAGTGATATAAATCATTCCATCGAAACACTGCATTACAGTCTCAGTATGCATTAAATTCTAAAATTACTTCGAATTCCAGAATTGAAATCAGATACAGTACTTGTACATAGCTACTGTGAAAACTCGTTGTTTCAAAAACTGCGCATCGAATTCTCAATGTGATATAATTTATTCCATCGAATCATTGCATTACAGTCTCACTATGCATTAAATTCTAAAATTACATCAAATCCCAGATTTGAAATCAGATACAGTACCTGTACATAGCTGCCGCGAAAACTCTTTGTTTCACAAATTGTGCATCGAATTGTCAAAGTGATATAATTCATTCCATCGAATCACTGCATTACAGTCTCAGTACACATTGAATTCTAAAATTACATGGAATTCCAGAATTGAATGAAATCAGATACAGTACCTGTGCATAGCTGCCGTGAAAACTCTTTGTTTCACAAATTGCGCATCAAATTGTCAAAGTGGTATAAATCATTCCATCGAATTACTGCATTAAAGTCTCAGTACACATTGAATTCTAAAATTACATCGAATTCCAGAATTGAAATCAGATACAGTGCTTGTACATAGCTACTGTGAAAACTCTTTGTCTCACAAACTGCGCATCGAGTTCTCAAAGCGACATAATTTATTACATCGAATCATTGCATTACAGTCTCAGTATGCATTGAATTCTAAAATTACATCGAATTCGAGAAATGAAATCAGATACAGTACCTGTACATAGCTGCCGCGAAAACTCTTTGTTTCACCAACTGCGCATCGAATTCTCAAAGTAGTATAATATATTCCATCGAATCACTGCATTACAGTCTCAGTATGCATTAATTTTTAAAATTACATCAAATCCCAGAATTGAAATCAGATACAGTACCTGTACATAGCTGCCGCGAAAACTCTTTGTTTCACAAATTGTGCATCGAATTGTCAAAGTGATATAATTCATTCTATCGAATCACTGCATTACAGTCTCAGTACGCATTGAATTCTAAAATTACATGGAATTCCAGAATTGAAATCAGATACAGTACCTGTACATAGCTGCCGCGAAAACTCTGCATCGAATTGTCAAAGTGATATAATTCATTCTATCGAATCACTGCATTACAGTCTCAGTACGCATTGAATTCTAAAATTACATGGAATTCCAGAATTGAAATCAGATACAGTACCTGTACATAGCTGCCGCGAAAACTCTTTGTTTCACAAATTGTGCATCGAATTGTCAAAGTGATATAATTCATTCCATCGAATCATTGCATTACAGTCTCAGTACACATTGAATTCTAAAATTACATGGAATCCCAGAATTGAAATCAGATACAGTACCTGTACATAGCTGCCGCGAAAACTCTTTGTTTCACAAACTGCGCATCGAATTCTCAAAGTAATATAATATATTCCACCGAATCATTGCATTACAGTCTCAGTATGCATTAAATTCTAAAATTACATCAAATCCCAGAATTGAAATCAGATACAGTACCTGTACATAGCTGCCGCGAAAACTCTTTGTTTCACAAATTGTGCATCGAGTTGTCAAAGTGATATAATTCATTCCATCGAATCACTGCATTACAGTCTCAGTACACATTGAATTCTAAAATTACATGGAATTCCAGAATTGAAATCAGATACAGTACCTGTACATAGCTGCCGCGAAAACTCTTTGTTTCACAAATTGTGCATCGAATTCATTCCATCGAATCACTGCATTACAGTCTCAGTACACATTGAATTCTAAAATTACATGGAATTCCAGAATTGAAATCATATACAGTACCTGTACATAGCTGCCGTGAAAATTCTTTGTTTCACAAACTGCGAATCAAATTGTCAAAGTGATATAACATATTCCATCGAATCATTGCATTGCAGTCTCAGTACACATTGAATTTTAAATTACATGGAATTCCAGAATTGAAATCACATACAGTATTTGTACATAGCTACTGTGAAAACTCTTTGTCTCACAAACTGCGCATCGAGTTCTCAAAGCGACATAATTTATTACATCGAATCATTGCATTACAGTCTCAGAACACATTGAATTCTAAAATTACATGGAATTCCAGTTTTGAAATCAGATACAGTACCTGTACATAGCTGCCGCGAAAACTCTTTGTTTCACAAATTGTGCATCGAATTGTCAAAGCGGCATAATTTATTCCATTGAATCATTGCATTGCAGTCTCAGTACACATTGAATTATAAAGTTACATGGAATTCCAGAATTGAAATCAGATACAGCACTTGTACATGGCTACTGTGAAAATTCGTTGTTTCAAAAACTGCGCATCGAATTCTCAAAGTGATATAATTTATTCCATCGAATCATTGCTTTACAGTCTCAGTATGCATTAAATTCTAAAATTACATCAAATCCCAGAATTGAAATCAGATACAGTACCTGTACATAGCTGCCGTGAAAGCTCTTTGTTTCACAAATTGCGCATCAAATTGTCAAAGTGATATAAATCATTCCATCGAAACACTGCATTACAGTCTCAGTATGCATTAAATTCTAAAATTACTTCGAATTCCAGAATTGAAATCAGATACAGTACTTGTACATAGCTACTGTGAAAACTCGTTGTTTCAAAAACTGCGCATCGAATTCTCAATGTGATATAATTTATTCCATCGAATCATTGCATTACAGTCTCACTATGCATTAAATTCTAAAATTACATCAAATCCCAGATTTGAAATCAGATACAGTACCTGTACATAGCTGCCGCGAAAACTCTTTGTTTCACAAATTGTGCATCGAATTGTCAAAGTGATATAATTCATTCCATCGAATCACTGCATTACAGTCTCAGTACACATTGAATTCTAAAATTACATGGAATTCCAGAATTGAATGAAATCAGATACAGTACCTGTGCATAGCTGCCGTGAAAACTCTTTGTTTCACAAATTGCGCATCAAATTGTCAAAGTGGTATAAATCATTCCATCGAATTACTGCATTAAAGTCTCAGTACACATTGAATTCTAAAATTACATCGAATTCCAGAATTGAAATCAGATACAGTGCTTGTACATAGCTACTGTGAAAACTCTTTGTCTCACAAACTGCGCATCGAGTTCTCAAAGCGACATAATTTATTACATCGAATCATTGCATTACAGTCTCAGTATGCATTGAATTCTAAAATTACATCGAATTCGAGAAATGAAATCAGATACAGTACCTGTACATAGCTGCCGCGAAAACTCTTTGTTTCACCAACTGCGCATCGAATTCTCAAAGTAGTATAATATATTCCATCGAATCACTGCATTACAGTCTCAGTATGCATTAATTTTTAAAATTACATCAAATCCCAGAATTGAAATCAGATACAGTACCTGTACATAGCTGCCGCGAAAACTCTTTGTTTCACAAATTGTGCATCGAATTGTCAAAGTGATATAATTCATTCCATCGAATCACTGCATTACAGTCTCAGTACACATTGAATTCTAAAATTACATGGAATTCCAGAATTGAAATCAGATACAGTATCTGTACATAGCTGCCGTGAAAACTCCTTGTTTCACAAATTGCGAATCAAATTGTGAAAGTGATATAATATATTCCATCGAATCATTGCATTGCAGTCTCAGTACACATTGAATTTTAAATTTCATGGAATTCCAGAATTGAAATCACATACAGTATTTGTACATAGCTACTGTGAAAACTCTTTGTCTCACAAACTGCGCATCGAGTTCTCAAAGCGACATAATTTATTACATCGAATCATTGCATTACAGTCTCAGAACACATTAAATTCTAAAATTACATGGATTTCCAGTTTTGAAATCAGATACATTACCTTGACAGAGCTACTGTGAAAACTCGTTGTTTCCCAAACTGCGCAACGAATTCTCAAAGTGATATAATATATTCCATCGGATCATTGCATTACAGTCTCAGTACGCATTAAATTCTAAAATTACATTAAATTCCAGATTTGAAATCAGATACAGTACCTGTACACAGCAAATGTGAAAACTCGTTGTTTCACAAACTACGCATCAAATTGTCAAAGTGATATAAATCATTCCATCGAATCACTGCATTACAGTCTCAGTACACATTGAATTCTAAAATTACATGGAATTCCAGAATTCAAATCAGATACAGAACTTGTACATAGCTACTGTGAGAACTCTTTGTCTCACAAAATGCGCATCGAGTTCTCAAATTGACATAATTTATTACAACGAATCACTGCATTAAAGTCTCAGTACGCATTGAATTCTAAAATTACATCGAATTCGAGAATTGAAATCAGATACAGTACCTGTACATAGCTACTGTGAAAACTCGTTGTTTCACAAACTGCGCATCGAATTCTCAAAGTAATATAATATATTCCATCGAATCATTGCATTACAGTCTCAGTATGCATTAAATTCTAAAATTACATCAAATCCCAGAATTAAAATCAGATACAGTACCTGTACATAGCTGCCGCGAAAACTCTTTGTTTCACAAATTGTGCATCGAATTGTCAAAGTGATATAATTCATTCTATCGAATCACTGCATTACAGTCTCAGTACGCATTGAATTCTAAAATTACATGGAATTCCAGAATTGAAATCAGATACAGTACCTGTACATAGCTGCCGCGAAAGCTCTTTGTTTCACAAATTGTGCATCGAATTGTCAAAGTGATATAATTCATTCCATCGAATCATTGCATTACAGTCTCAGTACACATTGAATTCTAAAATTGCATGGAATCCCAGAATTGAAATCAGATACAGTACCTGTACATAGCTGCCGCGAAAACTCTTTGTTTCACAAACTGCGCATCGCATTCTCAAAGTAATATAATATATTCCATCGAATCATTGCATTACAGTCTCAGTATGCATTAAATTCTAAAATTACATCAAATCCCAGAATTGAAATCAGATACAGTACCTGTACATAGCTGCCGCGAAAACTCTTTGTTTCACAGATTGTGCATCGAATTGTCAAAGTGATATAATTCATTCCATCGAATCACTGCATTACAGTCTCAGTACACATTGAATTCTAAAATTACATGGAATTCCAGAATTGAAATCAGATACAGTACCTGTACATAGCTGCCGCGAAAACTCTTTGTTTCACAAATTGTGCATCGAATTGTCAAAGTGATATAATTCATTCCATCGAATCACTGCATTACAGTCTCAGTACACATTGAATTCTAAAATTACATGGAATTCCAGAATTGAAATCATATACAGTACCTGTACATAGCTGCCGTGAAAACTCTTTGTTTCACAAATTGCGAATCAAATTGTCAAAGTGATATAATATATTCCATCGAAACATTGCATTGCAGTCTCAGTACACATTGAATTTTAAATTACATGGAATTCCAGAATTGAAATCACATACAGTATTTGTACATAGCTACTGTGAAAACTCTTTGTCTCACAAACTGCGCATCGAGTTCTCAAAGCGACATAATTTATTACATCGAATCATTGCATTACAGTCTCAGAACACATTGAATTCTAAAATTACATGGAATTCCAGTTTTGAAATCAGATACAGTACCTTGACAGAGCTACTGTGAAAACTCGTTGTTTCACAAACTGCGGAACGAATTCTCAAAGTGATATAATATATTCCAACGGATCATAGCATTACAGTGTCAGTACGCATTAAATTCTAAAATTACATTAAATTCCAGATTTGAAATCAGATACAGTACCTGTACATAGCTACTGTGAAAACTCGTTGTTTCACAAAGTGCGCATCGAATTCTCAAAGTGATATAAATCATTCCATCGAATCACTGCATTACAGTCTCAGTAGACATTGAATTCTATAGTTACATGGAATTCCAGAATTGAAATCAGATACAGTACTTGTACATAGCTACTGTGAAAACTCGTTGTTTCACATACAGCGCATAGAATTCTCAAATTGATATAATTTATTCCATCGAATCATTGCATTACAGTCTCAGTATGCATTAAATTCTAAAATTACATCAAATCCCAGAATTGATATCAGACAGAGTACCTGTACATAGCTGCCGTGAAAGCTCTTTTTTTCACAAATTGCGCATCAAATTGTCAAAGTGATATAAATCATTCCATCGAATCGCTGCAGTACAGTCTCAGTACACATTGAATTATAAAATTACATGGAAATCCAGAATTGAAATCAGATACAGTACTTGTACATGGCTACTGTGAAAACTCGTTGTTTCAAAAACTGCGCATCGAATTCTCAAAGTGATATAATTTATTCCATCGAATCATTGCTTTACAGTCTCAGTATGCATTAAATTCTAAAATTACATCAAATCCCAGAATTGAAATCAGATAGAGTACCTGTACATAGCTGCCGTGAAAACTCTTTGTTTCACAAATTGCGCATCAAATTGTCAAAGTGATATAAATCATTCCATCGAATCACTGAATTACAGTCTCAGTACACATCGAGTTCTAAAATTACATGGAATTCCATAATTGAAATCAGATACAGCACTTGTACATAGCTACTGTGAAAACTCTTTGTCTCACAAACTGCGCATTGAGTTCTCAAAGCGACATAATTTATTCCATCGAATCATTGCATTGCAGTCTCAGTACACATTGAATTATAAAATTACATGGAATTCCAGAATTGAAATCAGATACAGTACTTGTACATGGCTACTGTGAAAATTCGTTGTTTCAAAAACTGCGCATCGAATTCTCAAAGCGATATAATTTATTCCATCGATCTTTACAGTCTCAGTATGCATTAAATTCTAAAATTACATCAAATCCCAGAATTGAAATCAGATACAGTACCTGTACATAGCTGCCGTGAAAACTCTTTGTTTCACAAATTGCGCATCAAATTGTCAAAGTGATATAAATCATTCCATCGAATCACTGCATTACAGCCTCAGTATGCATTAAATTCTAAAATTACTTCGAATTCCAGAATTGAAATCAGATACAGTACTTGTACATAGCTACTGTGAAAATTCTGTGTCTCACAAACTGCGCATCGAGGTCTCAAAGCGACATAATTTATTCCATCGAATCATTGCATTGCACTCTCAGTACGCATTAAATTCTAAAATTACATGGAATTCCAGAATTGAAATCAGATACAGTACTTGTACATAGCTACTGTGAAAACTCGTTGTTTCACAAACAGCGCATCGAATTCTCAAATTGATATAATTTGTTCCATCGAATCATTACATTACAGTCTCAGTATGCATTAAATTCTAAAATTATATCAAATTCCAGAATTGAAATCAGACAGAGTACTTGTACATAGCTGCCGTGAAAACACTTTGTTTCACAAATTGCTCATCAAATTGTCAAAGTGATATAAATCATTCCATCGAATCACTGCATTACAGTCTCAGTATGCATTAAATTCTAAAATTACATCGAATTCCAGAATTGAAATCAGATACAGTACTTGTACATAGCTACTGTGAAAACTCGTTGTTTCACAAACTGTGCATCGAGTTCTCAAAGAGATATAATTCATTCCATCGAATCACTGCATTACAGTCTCACTACACAATGAATTCTAAAATTACATGGAATTCCAGAATTGAAATCAGATACAGTCATTGTACATAGTTACTGTGAAAACACTTTGTCTCACAAACTGCGCATCGAATTATCAAAGTGATATAATATATTCCATCGAATCATTGCATTGCAGTCTCAGTACGCATTGAATTCTAAAATTACATCGAATTCGAGAATTGAAATCAGATACAGTACTTGTACATAGCTACTGTGAGAACTCGTTGTTTCACAAACTGCGCATCGAATTCTAAAAGTGATATAATATATTCCATCGAATCATTGCATTGCAGTCTCAGTACACTTGGAATTCTAAAATTACATGGAATTTCAGGATTGAAATCAGATACAGTACTTGTACATAGCTACTGTGAAAACTCTTTGTCTCACAAACTGCGAATCGAGTTCTCAAAGTGATATAATATATTCCATCGAATCACTGCATTGCAGTCTCAGTACACATTGAATTCTAAAATTACATGGAATTCCAGAATTGAAATCAGATACAGTACTTGTACATAGCTACTGTGAAAACTCTTTGTCTAACAAACTCCGCATCGAGTTCTCAAAGTTATATAATATATTCCATCGAATCATTGCATTGCAGTCTCAGTACACATTGAATTCTAAAATTTCATGGAATTCCAGAATTGAAATCAGATACAGTACCTGTACACAGCTACTGTGAAAACTCGTTGTTTCACAAATTGCGCATCAAATGTCAAAGTGATATAAATCATTCCATCGAATCACTGCATTACAGTCTCAGTACGCATTGAATTCTAAAATTACATCGAATTCGAGAATTGAATTGTGAAAACTCGTTGTTTCACAAACTGCGCATCGAATTCTCAGAGTGATATAATATATTCCATCGAATTATTGCATTACAGTCTCAGTACATATTGAATTCTAAAATTACATGGAATCCCAGAATTGAAATCAGATACAGTACCTGTACATAGCTGCCGCGAAAACTCGTTGTTTCACAAACTGCGCATCGAACTCTCAAAGTGATATAATTCACTCCATCGAATCACTGCATTACAGTCTCAGTACACATTGAATTCTTAAATTACATGGTATTCCAGAATTGAAATCAAATACAGGACTTGTACATAGCTACTGTGAAAACTCGTTGTTCCACAAACTGCGCATCGAGTTCTCAAAGCGACATAATTTATTACATCGAATCATTGCATTACAGTCTCAGTACACATTGAATTCTACAATTACATGGAATTCCAGAATTGAAATCAGATACAGTACTTGTACATAGCTGCCGTGAAAACTCTTTGTTTCACAAATTGCGCATCAAATTGTCAAAGTGATACAAATCATTCCAGCGAATCATTGCATTACAGTCTCAGTATGAATTAAATTCTAAAATTACATGGAATTGCAGAATTGAAATCAGATACAGTACTTGTACATAGCTACTGTGAAAACTCGTTGTTTCACAAACTGCGCATCGAATTCTCAAATTGATAAAATTTATTCCATCGAATCATTGCATTACAGTTTCAGTATGTATTAAATTCTAAAATTACATCAAACCCCAGATTTGAAATCAGATAGAGTACCTGTACATAGCTGCCGTGAAAACACTTTGTTTCACAAATTGCTCATCAATTTGTCAAGTAAATTATTCCATCGAATCACTGCATTACAGTCTCAGTAGACATGGAATTCTAAAATTACATGGAATTCCAGAATTGAAATCAGTTACAGTACTTGTACATAGCTACTGTGAAAACTCTTTGTCTCACAAACTGCGTATCGAGTTCTCAAAGCGACATAATTTATTCCATCGAATCATTGCAATGCAGTCTCAGTACGCATTAAATTCTAAAATTGCATCGAATTCCAGAATTGAAATCAGATACAGTACTTGCACATAGCTACTGTGAAAACTCGTTGTTTCACAAACAGCGCATCGAATTCTCAAATTGATAAAATTTATTCCATCGAATCATTGCATTACAGTTTCAGTATGTATTAAATTCTAAAATTACATCAAACCCCAGATTTGAAATCAGATAGAGTACCTGTACATAGCTGCCGTGAAAACACTTTGTTTCACAAATTGCTCATCAATTTGTCAAGTAAATTATTCCATCGAATCACTGCATTACAGTCTCAGTAGACATGGAATTCTAAAATTACATGGAATTCCAGAATTGAAATCAGTTACAGTACTTGTACATAGCTACTGTGAAAACTCTTTGTCTCACAAACTGCGTATCGAGTTCTCAAAGCGACATAATTTATTCCATCGAATCATTGCAATGCAGTCTCAGTACGCATTAAATTCTAAAATTACATGGAATTGCAGAATTAAAATCAGATACAGTACTTGTACATAGCTACTGTGAAAACTCGTTGTTTCACAAACTGCGCATCGAATTCTCAAATTGATATAATTCACTCCATCGAATCGCTGCATTACAGTCTCAGTACACATTGAATTCTAAAATTACATGGAATTCCAGAATTGATATCAGATACAGTGCTTGTACATAGCTACTGTGAAAACTCGTTGTTTCAAAAACTGCGCATCGAATTCTCAAAGTGATATAATTTATTCCATCGAATCATTGCATTACAGTCTCAGTATGCATTAAATTCTAAAATTACATCAAATCCCAGAATTGAAATCAGATACAGTACCTGTACATAGCTGCCGTGAAAACACTTTGTTTCACAAATTGCTCATCAAATTGTCAAAGTGATGTAAATTATTCCATCGAATCACTGCATTACAGTCTCAGTAGACATGGAATTCTAAAATTACATGGAATTCCAGAATTGAAATCAGTTACAGTACTTGTACATAGCTACTGTGAAAACTCTTTGTCTCACAAACTGAGTATCGAGTTCTCAAAGCGACATAATTTATTCCATCGAATCATTGCAATGCAGTCTCAGTACGCATTAAATTCTAAAATTACATGGAATTGCAGAATTGAAATCAGATACAGTACTTGTACATAGCTACTGTGAAAACTCGTTGTTTCACAAACTGCGCATCGAATTCTCAAATTGATATAATTCACTCCATCGAATCACTGCATTACAGTCTCAGTACACATTGAATTCTTAAAATACATGGAATTCCAGAATTGAAATCAGATACAGTACTTGTACATAGCTACTGTGAAAACTCTTTGTCTCACAAACTGCGAATCGAGTTCTCAAAGTGATATAATATATTCCATCGAATCACTGCATTGCAGTCTCAGTACACATTGAATTCTAAAATTACATGGAATTCCAGAATTGAAATCAGATACAGTACTTGTACATAGCTACTGTGAAAACTCTTTGTCTAACAAACTCCGCATCGAGTTCTCAAAGTTATATAATATATTCCATCGAATCATTGCATTGCAGTCTCAGTACACATTGAATTCTAAAATTTCATGGAATTCCAGAATTGAAATCAGATACAGTACCTGTACATAGCTGCCGTGAAAACTCTTTGTTTCACAAATTGCGCATCAAATTGTCAAAGTGATATAAATCATTCCATCGAATCGCTGCATTACAGTCTCAGTACACATTGAATTCTAAAATTACATGGAATTCCAGAATTGAAATCAGATACAGTGCTTGTACATAGCTACTGTGAAAACTCGTTGTTTCAAAAACTGCGCATCGAATTCTCAAAGTGATATAATTTATTCCATCGAATCATTGCATTACAGTCTCAGTATGCATTAAATTCTAAAATTACATCAAATCCCAGAATTGAAATCAGATACAGTACCTGTACATAGCTGCCGTGAAAACTCTTTGTTTCACAAATTGCGCATCAAATTGTCAAAGTGATGTAAATTATTCCATCGAATCACTGCATTACAGTATCAGTAGACATGGAATTCTAAAATTACATGGAATTCCAGAATTGAAATCAGTTACAGTACTTGTACATAGCTACTGTGAAAACTCTTTGTCTCACAAACTGCGTATCGAGTTCTCAAAGCGACATAATTTATTCCATCGAATCATTGCAATGCAGTCTCAGTACGCATTAAATTCTAAAATTACATCGAATTCCAGAATTGAAATCAGATACAGTACTTGCACATAGCTACTGTGAAAACTCGTTGTTTCACAAACAGCGCATCGAATTCTCAAATTGATAAAATTTATTCCATCGAATCATTGCATTACAGTCTCAGTATGTATTAAATTCTAAAATTACATCAAACCCCAGATTTGAAATCAGATAGAGTACCTGTACATAGCTGCCGTGAAAACACTTTGTTTCACAAATTGCTCATCAAATTGTCAAAGTGATATAAATCATTCCATCGAATCACTGCATTACAGTCTCAGTATGCATTAAATTCTAAAATTACATCGAATTCCAGAATTGAAATCAGATACAGTACTTGTACATAGCTACTGTGAAAACTCGTTGTTTCACAAACTGCGCATCGAGTTCTCAAAGAGATATAACTCATTCCATCGAATCACTGCATTACAGTCTCAGTACACTTGGAATTCTAAAATTACATGGAATTTCAGGATTGAAATCAGGTACGGTACTTGTACATAGCTACTGTGAAAACTCTTTGTCTCACAAACTGCGCATCGAGTTCTCAAAGTGATATAATATATTCCATCGAATCATTGCATTGCAGGCTTAGTACACATTGAATTCTAAAATTACATGGAATTCCAGAATTGAAATCAGATACAGTACTTGTACATAGCTACTGTGAAAACTCTTTGTCTAACAAACTGCGCATCGAGTTCTCAAAGTTATATAATATATTCCATCGAATCATTGCATTGCAGTCTCAGTACACATTGAATTCTAAAATTACATGGAATTCCAGAATTGAAATCAGATACAGTACCTGTACATAGCTACTGTGAAAACTCGTTGTTTCACAAATTGCGCATCAAATTGTCAAAGTGATATAAATCATTCCATCGAATCACTGCATTACAGTCTCAGTAGGCATTGAATTCTAAAATTACATCGAATTCGAGAATTGAATTGTGAAAACTCGTTGTTTCACAAACTGCGCATCGAATTCTCAGAGTGATATAATATATTCCATCGAATTATTGCATTACAGTCTCAGTACACATTGAATTCTAAAATTACATGGAATCCCAGAATTGAAATCAGATACAGTACCTGTACATAGCTGCCGCGAAAACTCTTTGTTTTACAAACTGCGCATCGAGTTCTCAAAGCGACATAATTTATTACATCGAATCATTGCATTACAGTCTCAGTACACATTGAATTCTAAAATTACATGGAATTCCAGAATTGAAATCAGATACAGTACTTGTACATAGCTACTGTCAAAACTCTTTGTCTCACAAACTGCGCATCGAGTTCTCAAAGCGACATAATTTATTCCATCGAATCATTGCATTGCAGTCTCAATATGCATTAAATTCTACAATTACATCGAATTCTAGAATTGATATCAGATACAGTACTTGTACATAGTAGATACTGTGAAAACTCGTTGTTTCACAAACTGCGCACCGAATTCTCAAAGCGACATAATTTATTACATCGAATCATTGCATTACAGTCTCAGTACACATTGAATTCTAAAATTACATGGAATTCCAGAATTGAAATCAGATACAGTACTTGTACATAGCTACTGTGAAAACTCTTTGTCTCACAAACTGCGCATCGAGTTCTCAAAGCGACATAATTGATTCCATCGAATCATTGAATTGCAGTCTCATTATGCATGAAATTCTAAAATTACATGGAATTGCAGAATTGAAATCAGATACAGTACTTGTACATAGCTACTGTGAAAACTCGTTGCTTCACACACTGCGCATCGAGTTCTCAAAGTGATATAATATATTCCATCGAATCATTGCATTGCAGGCTTAGTACACACTGAATTCTAAAATTACATGGAATTCCAGAATTGAAATCAGATACAGTACTTGTACATAGCTACTGTGAAAACTCTTTGTCTAACAAACTGCGCATCGAGTTCTCAAAGTTATATAATATATTCCATCGAATCATTGCATTGCAGTCTCAGTACACATTGAATTCTAAAATTACATGGAATTCCAGAATTGAAATCAGATACAGTACCTGTACATAGCTACTGTGAAAACTCGTTGTTTCACAAATTGCGCATCAAATTGTCAAAGTGATATAAATCATTCCATCGAATCACTGCATTACAGTCTCAGTATGCATTAAATTCTAAAATTACATCGAATTCCAGAATTGAAATCAGATACAGTACTTGTACATAGCTACTGTGAAAATCCTTTGTCTCACAAACTGCGCATCGAGTTCTCAAAGCGACATAATTTATTCCATCGAATCATTGCATTGCAGTCTCAGTACACATTGAATTCTAAAATTACATGGAATTCCAGAATTGAAATCAGATACAGTTCTTGTACATAGCTACTGTGAAAACTCGTTGTTTCACAAACTGCGCATCGAATTCTCAAAGTGATATAATTTATTCCATCGAATCATTGCATTACAGTCTCAGTATGCATTAAATTCTAAAATTACGTCGAATTCCAGAATAGAAATCAGATACAGTACTTGTATATAGGTACTGTGAAAACTCGTTGTTTCACAAACTGCGCATCGGCTTCTCAAAGTGATATAATTTATTCCATCGAATCCTTGCATTACAGTCTCAGTATGCATTAAATTCTAAAATTACATCGAATTCCAGAATTGAAATAAGATACAGTACCTGTACATAGCTACTGGGAAAACTCGTTGTTTCACAAACTGCGCATCGAGTTCTTAAAGTGATATAATTCATTCCATCGAATCACTGCATTACAGTCTCAGTACACATTGAATTCTAAAATTACATGGAATTCCAGAACTGAAATCAGATACAGTACTTGTACATAGCTACTGTGAAAACTCTTTGTCTCACAAACTGCGCATCGAGTTCTCAAAGCGACATAATTTATTACATCGAATCATTGCATTACAGTCTCAGTACGCATTGAAATCTAAAATTACATGGAATTCCAGAATTGAAATCAGATACAGTACCTTGACAGAGCTACAGTAAAAACTCTTGTTTCACAAAGTACGCAACGAATTCTCAAAGTGATATACTATATTCCATCGGATCATTGCATTACAGTCTTTGTACGCATTAAATTCTAAAATTACATCAAATCCCAGAATTGAAATCAGATAGAGCACCTGTACATAGCTGCCGCGAAAACACTTTGTTTCACTAATTGTGCATCGAATTGTCAAAGTGATATAATTCATTCCATCGAATCACTGCATTACAGTCTCAGTATACATTAAATTCTAAAATTACATCGAATTCCAGAATTGAAATCAATTACAGTACTTGTACGTAGCTACTGTGAAAACTCTTTGTCTCACAAACTGCGCATCGAGTTCTCAACGTGATATAATTCACTCCATCGAATCACTGAATTACAGTCTCAGTACACATTGAATTCTAAAATTACATGGAATTCCATAAAAATCAGATACAGTACCTGTACATAGCTGCCGTGAAAACTCTTTGTTTCACAAACTGCGCATCCAATTGTCAAAGTGATATAAATCATTACAGCGAATCATTGCATTACAGTCTCAGTATGCATTATATTCTAAAATTACATCGAATTCCAGAATTGAAATCAGATACAGTACTTGTACATAGCTACTGTGAAAACTCTTTGTCTCACAAACTGCGCTTCGAGTTCTCAAAGTGATATAATTCACTCCATCGTATCACTGCATTACAGTCTCAGTACACATTGAATTCTAAAATTACATGGAATTCCAGAATTGAAATCAGATGCAGTACCTGTACATAGCTGCCGTGAAAACCCTTTGTTTCACAAATTGCGCATCAAATTGTCGAAGTGATATAAATCATTCCAACGAATCATTGCATTACAGTCTCAGTATACATTAAATCCTAAAATTACATCGAATTCCAGAATTGAAATCAGATACAGTACTTGTACATACATAGGTACTGTGAAAACTCGTTGTTTCACAAACTGCGCAGCGAATTGTCAAAGTGATATAATTTATTCCATCGAGTCATTGCATTACAGTCTCAGTATGCATTAAATTCTAAAATTACATCGAATTCCAGAATTGAAATCAGATACAGTACTTGTACATTGCTACTGTGAAAACTCGTTGTTTCACAAACTGCGCATCGAATTCTCAAAGCGATATAATTCATTCCATCGAATCACTGCATTAAAGTCTCAGTACACTTTGAATTCTAAAATCACATCGAATTCCAGGATTGAAATCAGATACAGTACTTGTACATAGCTACTGTGAAAACTCTTTGTCTCACAAACTGCGCATCGAGTTCTCAAAGTGATATAATTCACTCCATCGAATCACTGCATTACAGTCTCAGTACACATTGAATTCTAAAATTACATGGAATTCCAGAATTGAAATCAGATACAGTACCTGTACATAGCTGCCGTGAAAACACTTTGTTTCACAAATTGCGCATCAAATTGTCAAAGTGATATAAATCATTCCAGCGAATTATTGCACTACAGTCTCAGTATACATTACATTCTAAAATTACATCGAATTCCAGAACTGAAATCAGATACAGTACTTGAACATAGGTACTGTAAAAACTCGTTGTTTCAAAAACTGCGCAGCGAATTGTCAAAGTGATATAATTTATCCCATCGAATCATTGCATTACAGTCTCAGTATGCATTAAATTCTAAAATTACATCGAATTCCAGAATTGAAATCAGATACAGTACTTGTACATAGCTACTGTCAAAACTCTTTGTCTCACAAACTGCGCATCGAGTTCTCAAAGCGACATAATTTATTCCATCGAATCATTGCATTGCAGTCTCAGTACACATTGAATTCTAAAATTACATGGAATTCCAAAATTGAAATCATATACAGTACTTGTACATAGCTACTGTGAAAACTCGTTGTTTCACAAACTGCGCATCGAATTCTCAAAGTTATATAATTTATTCCATCCAATCATTGCATTGCAGGCTCAGTACGCATTGAAATCTAAAATTACATGGAATTCCAGAATTGAAATCAGATACAGTGCCTTGACAGAGCTACAGTAAAAACTCTTGTTTCACAAACTGCGCAACGAATTCTCAAAGTGATATAATATATTCCATCTGATCATTGCACTACAGTCTCAGTACGCATTAAATTCTAAAATTACATCAAATCCCAGAATTGTAATCAGATACACTACCTGTACATAGCTGCCGCGAAAACCCTTTGTTTCACTAATTGTGCATCGAATTGTCAAAGTGATATAATTCATTCCATCGAAACACTGCATTACAGTCTCAGTATACATTAAATTCTAAAATTACATCGAATTCCAGAATTGAAATCAGATACAGTACTTCTACATAGCTACTGTGAAAACTCTTTGTCTCACAAACTGCGCATCGAGTTCTCAAAGTGATATAATTCACTCCATCGAATCAGTGCACTACAGTCTCAGTACACATTGAATTCTAAAATTACATGGAATTCCAGAAAAATCAGATACAGTACCTGTACATAGCTGCCGTGAAAACCCTTTGTTTCACAAACTGCGCATCAAATTGTCAAAGTGATATAAATCATTACAGCGAATCATTGCATTACAGTCTCAGTATGCATTAAATTCTAAAATTACATCGAATTCCAGAATTGAAATCAGATACAGTACTTGTACATAGCTACTGTGAAAACTCTTTTTCTCACAAACTGCGCACCGAGTTCTCAAAGTGATATAATTCACTCCATCGAATCACTGCATTACAGTCTCAGTACACATTGAATTCTAAAATTACATGGAATTCCAGAATTGAAACCAGTTGCAGTACCTGTACATAGCTGCCGTGAAAACTCTTTGTTTCACAAACTGCGCATCAAATTGTCAAAGTGATATAAATCATTCCAGCGAATCATTGCATTACAGTCTCAGTATACATTAAATTCTAAAATTACATCGAATTCCAGAATTGAAATCAGATACAGTACTTGTACATAGCTACTGTGAAAACTCGTTGTTTCACAAACTGCGCATCGAGTTCTCAAAGCGACATAATTCATTCCATCGAATCACTGAATTGCAGTCTCATTATGCATGAAATTCTAAAATTACATGGAATTGCAGAATTGAAATCCGATACAGCACTTGTACGTAGCTAATGTGAAAACTCGTTGTTTCACAAACTGCGCATCGAGTTCTCAAAGTGATATAATATATTCCATCGAATCATTGCATTGCAGGCTTAGTACACATTGAATTCTAAAATTACATGGAATTCCAGAATTGAAATCAGATACAGTACTTGTACATAGCTACTGTGAAAACTCTTTGTCTAACAAACTGCGCATCGAGTTCTCAAAGTTATATAATATATTCCATCGAATCATTGCATTGCAGTCTCAGTACACATTGAATTCTAAAATTACATGGAATTCCAGAATTGAAATCAGATACAGTACCTGTACATAGCTGCCGTGAAAACTCTTTGTTTCACAAACTGCGCATCAAATTGTCAAAGTGATATAAATCATTCCAGCGAATCATTGCATTACAGTCTCAGTATACATTAAATTCTAAAATTACATCGAATTCCAGAATTGAAATCAGATACAGTACTTGTACATAGCTACTGTGAAAACTCGTTGTTTCACAAACTGCGCATCGAGTTCTCAAAGCGACATAATTCATTCCATCGAATCACTGCATTACAGTCTCAGTATGCATTAAATTCTAAAATTACATCGAATTCCAGAATTGAAATCAGATACAGTACTTGTACATAGATACTGTGAAAATCCTTTGTCTCACAAACTGCGCATCGAGTTCTCAAAGCGACATAATTTATTCCATCGAATCATTGCATTGCAGTCTCAGTACACATTGAATTCTAAAATTACATGGAATTCCAGAATTGAAATCAGATACAGTTCTTGTACATAGCTACTGTGAAAACTCGTTGTTTCACAAACTGCGCATCGAATTCACAAAGTGATATAATTTATTCCATCGAATCATTGCATTACAGTCTCAGTATGCATTAAATTCTAAAATTACATCGAATTCCAGAATAGAAATCAGATACAGTACTTGTATATAGGTACTGTGAAAACTCGTTGTTTCACAAATTGCGCATCGGCTTCTCAAAGTGATATAATTTATTCCATCGAGTCATTGCATTACAGTCTCAGTATGCATTAAATTCTAAAATTACATCGAATTCCAGAATTGAAATAAGATACAGTACTTGTACATAGCTACTGGGAAAACTCGTTGTTTCACAAACTGCGCATCGAGTTCTTAAAGTGATATAATTCATTCCATCGAATCACTGCATTATAGTCTCAGTACACATTGAATTCTAAAATTACATGGAATTCCAGAACTGAAATCAGATACAGTACTTGTACATAGCTACTGTGAAAACTCTTTGTCTCACAAACTGCGCATCGAGTTCTCAAAGCGACATAATTTATTACATCGAATCATTGCGTTACAGTCTCAGTACGCATTGAAATCTAAAATTACATGGAATTCCAGAATTGAAATCAGATAGAGTACCTTGACAGAGCTACAGTAAAAACTCTTGTTTCACAAAGTACGCAACGAATTCTCAAAGTGATATACTATATTCCATCGGATCATTGCATTACAGTCTTAGTACGCATTAAATTCTAAAATTACATCAAATCCCAGAATTGAAATCAGATACAGTACCTGTACATAGCTGCCGCGAAAACTCTTTGTTTCACTAATTGTGCATCGAATTGTCAAAGTGATATAATTCATTCCATCGAATCACTGCATTACAGTCTCAGTATACATTAAATTCTAAAATTACATCGAATTCCAGAATTGAAATCAGATACAGTACTTGTACATAGGTACTGTGAAAACTCGTTGTTTCACAAACTGCGCAGCGAATTGTCAAAGTGATATAATTTATTCCATCGAGTCATTGCATTACAGTCTCAGTATGCATTAAATTCTAAAATTACATCGAATTCCAGAATTGCAATCAGATACAGTACTTGTACATTGCTACTGTGAAAACTCGTTGTTTCACAAACTGCGCATCGAATTCTCAAAGCGATATAATTCATTCCATCGAATCACTGCATTACAGTCTCAGTACACATTGAATTCTAAAATCACATCGAATTCCAGAATTGAAATCAGATACAGTACTTGTACATAGCTACTGTGAAAACTCTTTGTCTCACAAACTGCGCATCGAGTTCTCAAAGTGATATAATTCACTCCATCGAATCACTGCATTACAGTCTCAGTACACATTGAATTCTAAAATTACATGGAATTCCAGAATTGAAATCAGATACAGTACCTGTACATAGCTGCCGTGAAAACACTTTGTTTCACAAATTGCGCATCAAATTGTCAAAGTGATATAAATCATTCCAGCGAATCATTGCACTACAGTCTCAGTATACATTACATTCTAAAATTACATCGAATTCCAGAACTGAAATCAGATACAGTACTTGTACATAGGTACTGTGAAAACTCGTTGTTTCACAAACTGCGCAGCGAATTGTCAAAGTGATATAATTTATCCCATCGAATCATTGCATTACAGTCTCAGTATGCATTGAATTCTAAAATTACATCGAATTCCAGAATTGAAATCAGATACAGTACTTGTACATAGCTATTGTCAAAACTCTTTGTCTCACAAACTGCGCATCGAGTTCTCAAAGCGACATAATTTATTCCATCGAATCATTGCATTGCAGTCTCAGTACACATTGATTTCTAAAATTACATGGAATTCCAAAATTGAAATCATATACAGTACTTGTAAATAGCTACTGTGAAAACTCGTTGTTTCACAAACTGCGCATCGAATTCTCAAAGTTATATAATTTATTCCATCCAATCATTGCATTGCAGTCTCAGTACGCATTGAAATCTAAAATTACATGGAATTCCAGAATTGAAATCAGATACAGTACCTTGACATAGCTGCCGCGAAAACCCTTTGTTTCACTAATTGTGCATCGAATTGTCAAAGTGATATAATTCATTCCATCGAAACACTGCATTACAGTCTCAGTATACATTAAATTCTAAAATTACATCGAATTCCAGAATTGAAATCAGATACAGTACTTCTACATAGCTAATGTGAAAACTCTTTGTCTCACAAACTGCGCATCGAGTTCTCAAAGTGATATAATTCACTCCATCGAATCAGTGCACTACAGTCTCAGTACACATTGAATTCTAAAATTACATGGAATTCCAGAAAAATCAGATAAAGTACCTGTACATAGCTGCCGTGAAAACTCTTTGTTTCACAAACTGCACATCAAATTGTCAAAGTGATATAAATCATTACAGCGAATCATTGCATTACAGTCTCAGTATGCATTAAATTCTAAAATTACATCGAATTCCAGAATTGAAATCAGATACAGTACTTGTACATAGCTACTGTGAAAACTCTTTGTCTCACAAACTGCGCATCGAGTTCTCAAAGTGATATAATTCACTCCATCGAATCACTGCATTACAGTCTCAGTACACATTGAATTCTAAAATTACATGGAATTCCAGAATTGAAATCAGATGCAGTACCTGTACATAGCTGCCGTGAAAACTCTTTGTTTCACAAATTGCGCATCAAATTGTCAAAGTGATATAAATCATTCCAGCGAATCATTGCATTACAGTCTCAGTATACATTAAATTCTAAAATTACATCGAATTCCAGAATTGAAATCAGATAGAGTACTTGTACATAGGTACTGTGAAAACTTGTTGTTTCACAAACTGCGCAGCGAATTGCCAAAGTGATATAATTTATTCCATCGAATCATTGCATTACAGTCTCAGTATGCATTAAATTCTAAAATTACATCGAATTCCAGAATTGAAATTAGATACAGTACTTGTACATAGCTACTGTGAAAACTCTTTGTCTCACAAACTGCGCAACGAGTTCTCAAAGCGTCCTAATTTATTCCATCGAATCATTGCATTGCCGTCTCAGTACACATTGAATTCTAAAATTACATGGAATTCCAAAATTGAAATCAGATACAGTACTTGTACATAGCTACTGTGAAAACTCGTTGTTTCGCAAACTGCGCATCGAATTCTCAAAGTGATATAATTTATTCCATCCAATCATTGCATTGCCGTCTCAGTACGCATTGAAATCTAAAATTACATGGAATTCCAGAATTGAAATCAGATACAGTACCTTGACAGAGCTACAGTGAAAGCTCTTGTTTCACAAACTGCGCAACGAATTCTCAAAGTGATATAATATATTCCATCGGATCATTGCATTACAGTCTCAGTACGCATTAAATTCTAAAATTACATCAAATCCCAGAATTGAAATCAGATACAGTACCTGTACATAGCTGCCGCGAAAACTCGTTGTTTCACTAATTGTGCATCGAATTGTCAAAGTGATATAATTCATTCCATCGAATCACTGCATTACAGTCTCAGTACACATTGAATTTTAAAATTACATGGAATCCCAGAAATGAAATCAGATACAGTACCTGTACATAGCTGCCGCGAAAACTCTTTGTTTCGCAAACTGCGCATCGAATTCTCAAAGTGATATAATATATTCCATCGAATCATTGCATTGCAGTCTCAGTACACATTGAATTCTAAAATTACATGGAATTCCAGAATTGAAATCAGATACAGTACTTGTACATAGCTACTGTGAAAACTCTATGTCTCACAAACTGCGCATCGAGTTCTCAAAGCGACATAATTTATTCCATCGAATCATTGCATTGCAGTCTCGGTACGCATTGAATTCTAAAATTAAATGGAATTCCAGAAAATCGGATACAGTACCTGTACATAGCTGCCGTGAAAAATCTTTGTTTCACAAACTGCGCATCAAATTGTCAAAATGATATAAATCATTAGAGCGAATCATTGCATTACAATCTCAGTATGCATTAAATTCTAAAATTACATCGATTTCCAGAATTGAAATCAGATACAGTACTTGTACATAGCTACTGTGAAAACTCTTTGTCTCACAAACTGCGCATCGAGTTCTCAAAGTGATATAATTCACTCCATCGAATCACTGCATTACAGTCTCAGTACACATTGAATTCTAAAATTACATGGAATTCCAGAATTGAAATCAGATACAGTACTTGTACATAGCTACTCTGAAAACTCTTTGTTTCACAAACTGCGCATCGAGTTCTCAAAGCGACATAATTTATTCCATCGAATCATTGCATTGCAGTCTCAGTACACATTGAATTCTAAATTACATGGAATTCCAGAATTGAAACCAGATACAGTACTTGTCCATAGCTACTGTGAAAACTCGTTGTTTCACAAACTGCGGATCGAATTCTCAAAGTGATATAATTTATTCCATCGAATCACTGCATTACAGTCTCAGTACACATTGAATTCTAAAATTACATCGAATTCCAGAATTGAAATCAGATACAGTATACTTGTATATAGGTACTGTGAAAACTCGTTGTTTCACAGACTGCGCAGCGAATTGTCAAAGTGATATAATTTATTCCATCGAATCAATGCATTACAGTCTCAGTATGCATTAAATTCTAAAATTACATCGAATTCCAGAATTGAAATCAGATACAGTACTTGTACATAGCTACTGTGAAAACTCGTTGTTTCGCAAACTGCGCATCGAATTGTCAAAGTGATATAATTTATCCCATCGAATCATTGCATTACAGTCTCAGTATGCATTAAATTCTAAAATTACATCGAATTCCAGAATTGAAATCAGATACAGTACTTGTACATAGCTACTGTCAAAACTCTTTGTCTCACAAACTGCGCATCGAGTTCTCAAAGCGACATAATTTATTCCATCGAATCATTGCATTGCAGTCTCAGTACACATTGAATTCTAAAATTACATGGAATTCCAAAATTGAAATCATATACAGTACTTGTACATAGCTACTCTGAAAACTCGTTGTTTCACAAACTGCGCATCGAATTCTCAAAGTTATATAATTTATTCCATCCAATCATTGCATTGCAGTCTCAGTACGCATTGAAATCTAAAATTACATGGAATTCCAGAATTGAAATCAGATACAGTACCTTGACAGAGCTACAGTAAAAACTCTTGTTTCACAAACTGCGCAACGAGTTCTCAAAGTGATATAATATATTCCATCTGATCATTGCACTACAGTCTCAGTACGCATTAAATTCTAAAATTACATCAAATCCCAGAATTGTAATCAGATACACTACCTGTACATAGCTGCCGCGAAAACCCTTTGTTTCACTAATTGTGCATCGAATTGTCAAAGTGATATAATTCATTCCATCGAAACACTGCATTACAGTCTCAGTATACATTAAATTCTAAAATTACATCGAATTCCAGAATTGAAATCAGATACAGTACTTCTACATAGCTACTGTGAAAACTCTTTGTCTCACAAACTGCGCATCGAGTTCTCAAAGTGATATAATTCACTCCATCGAATCAGTGCACTACAGTCTCAGTACACATTGAATTCTAAAATTACATGGAATTCCAGAAAAATCAGATACAGTACCTGTACATAGCTGCCGTGAAAACTCTTTGTTTCACAAACTGCGCATCAAATTGTCAAAGTGATATAAATCATTACAGCGAATCATTGCATTACAGTCTCAGTATGCATTAAATTCTAAAATTACATCGAATTCCAGAATTGAAATCAGATACAGTACTTGTACATAGCTACTGTGAAAACTGGTTGTTTCGCAAACTGCGCATCGAATTCTCAAAGTGATATAATTTATTCCATCCAATCATTGCATTGCAGTCTCAGTACACATTGAATTCTAAAATTACATGGAATTCCAGAAAAATCAGATACAGTACCTGTACATAGCTGCCGTGAAAACTCTTTGTTTCACAAACTGCGCATCAAATTGTCAAAGTGATATAAATCATTACAGCGAATCATTGCATTACAGTCTCAGTATACATTAAATTCTAAAATTACATCGAATTCCAGAATTGAAATCAGATACAGTACTTCTACATAGCTACTGTGAAAACTCTTTGTCTCACAAACTGCGCATCGAGTTCTCAAAGTGATATAATTCACTCCATCGAATCAGTGCACTACAGTCTCAGTACACATTGAATTCTAAAATTACATGGAATTCCAGAATTGAAATTAGATACAGTACTTGTACATAGCTACTGTGAAAACTCTTTGTCTCACAAACTGCGCAACGAGTTCTCAAAGCGTCCTAATTTATTCCATCGAATCATTGCATTGCCGTCTCAGTACACATTGAATTCTAAAATTACATGGAATTCCAAAATTGAAATCAGATACAGTACTTGTACATAGCTACTGTGAAAACTCGTTGTTTCGCAAACTGCGCATCGAATTCTCAAAGTGATATAATTTATTCCATCCAATCATTGCATTGCCGTCTCAGTACGCATTGAAATCTAAAATTACATGGAATTCCAGAATTGAAATCAGATACAGTACCTTGACAGAGCTACAGTGAAAGCTCTTGTTTCACAAACTGCGCAACGAATTCTCAAAGTGATATAATATATTCCATCGGATCATTGCATTACAGTCTCAGTACGCATTAAATTCTAAAATTACATGAAATCCCAGAATTGAAATCAGATACAGTACCTGTACATAGCTGCCGCGAAAACTCGTTGTTTCACTAATTGTGCATCGAATTGTCAAAGTGATATAATTCATTCCATCGAATCACTGCATTACAGTCTCAGTACACATTGAATTTTAAAATTACATGGAATCCCAGAAATGAAATCAGATACAGTACCTGTACATAGCTGCCGCGAAAACTCTTTGTTTCGCAAACTGCGCATCGAATTCTCAAAGTGATATAATATATTCCATCGAATCATTGCATTGCAGTCTCAGTACACATTGAATTCTAAAATTACATGGAATTCCAGAATTGAAATCAGATACAGTACTTGTACATAGCTACTGTGAAAACTCTATGTCTCACAAACTGCGCATCGAGTTCTCAAAGCGACATAATTTATTCCATCGAATCATTGCATTGCAGTCTCGGTACGCATTGAATTCTAAAATTAAATGGAATTCCAGAAAATCGGATACAGTACCTGTACATAGCTGCCGTGAAAAATCTTTGTTTCACAAACTGCGCATCAAATTGTCAAAATGATATAAATCATTAGAGCGAATCATTGCATTACAATCTCAGTATGCATTAAATTCTAAAATTACATCGATTTCCAGAATTGAAATCAGATACAGTACTTGTACATAGCTACTGTGAAAACTCTTTGTCTCACAAACTGCGCATCGAGTTCTCAAAGTGATATAATTCACTCCATCGAATCACTGCATTACAGTCTCAGTACACATTGAATTCTAAAATTACATGGAATTCCAGAATTGAAATCAGATACAGTACTTGTACATAGCTACTCTGAAAACTCTTTGTTTCACAAACTGCGCATCGAGTTCTCAAAGCGACATAATTTATTCCATCGAATCATTGCATTGCAGTCTCAGTACACATTGAATTCTAAATTACATGGAATTCCAGAATTGAAACCAGATACAGTACTTGTCCATAGCTACTGTGAAAACTCGTTGTTTCACAAACTGCGGATCGAATTCTCAAAGTGATATAATTTATTCCATCGAATCACTGCATTACAGTCTCAGTACACATTGAATTCTAAAATTACATCGAATTCCAGAATTGAAATCAGATACAGTATACTTGTATATAGGTACTGTGAAAACTCGTTGTTTCACAGACTGCGCAGCGAATTGTCAAAGTGATATAATTTATTCCATCGAATCAATGCATTACAGTCTCAGTATGCATTAAATTCTAAAATTACATCGAATTCCAGAATTGAAATCAGATACAGTACTTGTACATAGCTACTGTGAAAACTCGTTGTTTCGCAAACTGCGCATCGAATTGTCAAAGTGATATAATTTATCCCATCGAATCATTGCATTACAGTCTCAGTATGCATTAAATTCTAAAATTACATCGAATTCCAGAATTGAAATAAGATACAGTGCTTGTACATAGCTACTGTCAAAACTCTTTGTCTCACAAACTGCGCATCGAGTTCTCAAAGCGACATAATTTATTCCATCGAATCATTGCATTGCAGTCTCAGTACACATTGAATTCTAAAATTACATGGAATTCCAAAATTGAAATCATATACAGTACTTGTACATAGCTACTCTGAAAACTCGTTGTTTCACAAACTGCGCATCGAATTCTCAAAGTTATATAATTTATTCCATCCAATCATTGCATTGCAGTCTCAGTACGCATTGAAATCTAAAATTACATGGAATTCCAGAATTGAAATCAGATACAGTACCTTGACAGAGCTACAGTAAAAACTCTTGTTTCACAAACTGCGCAACGAGTTCTCAAAGTGATATAATATATTCCATCTGATCATTGCACTACAGTCTCAGTACGCATTAAATTCTAAAATTACATCAAATCCCAGAATTGTAATCAGATACACTACCTGTACATAGCTGCCGCGAAAACCCTTTGTTTCACTAATTGTGCATCGAATTGTCAAAGTGATATAATTCATTCCATCGAAACACTGCATTACAGTCTCAGTATACATTAAATTCTAAAATTACATCGAATTCCAGAATTGAAATCAGATACAGTACTTCTACATAGCTACTGTGAAAACTCTTTGTCTCACAAACTGCGCATCGAGTTCTCAAAGTGATATAATTCACTCCATCGAATCAGTGCACTACAGTCTCAGTACACATTGAATTCTAAAATTACATGGAATTCCAGAAAAATCAGATACAGTACCTGTACATAGCTGCCGTGAAAACTCTTTGTTTCACAAACTGCGCATCAAATTGTCAAAGTGATATAAATCATTACAGCGAATCATTGCATTACAGTCTCAGTATGCATTAAATTCTAAAATTACATCGAATTCCAGAATTGAAATCAGATACAGTACTTGTACATAGCTACTGTGAAAACTGGTTGTTTCGCAAACTGCGCATCGAATTCTCAAAGTGATATAATTTATTCCATCCAATCATTGCATTGCAGTCTCAGTACGCATTGAAATCTAAAATTACATGGAATTCCAGAATTGAAATCAGATACAGTACCTTGACAGAGCTACAGTGAAAGCTCTTGTTTCACAAACTGCGCAACGAATTCTCAAAGTGATATAATATATTCCATCGGATCATTGCATTACAGTCTCAGTACGCATTAAATTCTAAAATTAAATCAAATCCCAGAATTGAAATCAGATACAGTACCTGTACATAGCTGCCGCGAAAACTCGTTGTTTCACTAATTGTGCATCGAATTGTCAAAGTGATATAATTCATTCCATCGAAACACTGCATTACAGTCTCAGTATACATTAAATTCTAAAATTACATCGAATTCCAGAATTGAAATCAGATACAGTACTTGTACATAGCTACTGTGAAAACTCTTTGTCTCACAAACTGCGCATCGAGTTCTCAAAGCGACATAATTTATTCCATCGAATCATTGCATTGCAGTCTCGGTACGCATTGAATTCTAAAATTAAATGGAATTCCAGAAAATCGGATACAGTACCTGTACATAGCTGCCGTGAAAAATCTTTGTTTCACAAACTGCGCATCAAATTGTCAAAATGATATAAATCATTAGAGCGAATCATTGCATTACAGTCTCAGTATGCATTAAATTCTAAAATTACATCGATTTCCAGAATTGAAATCAGATACAGTACTTGTACATAGCTACTGTGAAAACTCTTTGTCTCACAAACTGCGCATCGAGTTCTCAAAGTGATATAATTCACTCCATCGAATCACTGCATTACAGTCTCAGTACACATTGAATTCTAAAATTACATGGAATTCCAGAATTGAAATCAGATACAGTACTTGTACATAGGTACTGTGAAAACTCGTTGTTTCACAAACTGCGCAGCGAATTGTTAAAGTGATATAATTTATTCCATCGAATCATTGCATTACAGTCTCAGTATGCATTAAATTCTAAAATTACATCGAATTCCAGAATTGAAATCAGATACAGTACTTGTACATAGCTACTCTGAAAACTCTTTGTTTCACAAACTGCGCATCGAGTTCTCAAAGCGACATAATGTATTCCATCGAATCATTGCATTGCAGTCTCAGTACACATTGAATTCTAAATTACATGGAATTCCAGAATTGAAACCAAATACAGTACTTGTACATAGCTACTGTGAAAACTCGTTGTTTCACAAACTGCGGATCGAATTCTCAAAGTGATTAAATTTATTCCATCGAATCACTGCATTACAGTCTCAGTACACATTGAATTCTAAAATTACATCGAATTCCAGAATTGAAATCAGATACAGTATACTTGTACATAGGTACTGTGAAAACTCTTTGTCTCACAAACTGCGTATCGAGTTCTCAAAGTGATATAATTCACTCCATAGAATCACTGCATTACAGTCTCAGTACACATTGAATTCTAAAATTACATAGAATTCCAGAATTGAAATCAGATACAGTACTTGTACATAGCTACTGTGAAAACTCTTTGTCTCACAAACTGCGCATCGAGTTCTCAAAGCGACATAATTTATTCCATAGAATCATTGCATTGCAGTCTCGGTACGCATTGAATTCTAAAATTAAATGGAATTCCAGAAAATCGGATACAGTACCTGTACATAGCTGCCGTGAAAAATCTTTGTTTCACAAACTGCGCATCAAATTGTCAAAATGATATAAATAATTAGAGCGAATCATTGCATTACAGTCTCAGTATGCATTAAATTCTAAAATTACATCGATTTCCAGAATTGAAATCAGATACAGTACTTGTACATAGCTACTGTGAAAACTCTTTGTCTCACAAACTGCGCATCGAGTTCTCAAAGTGATATAATTCACTCCATCGAATCACTGCATTACAGTCTCAGTACACATTGAATTCTAAAATTACATGGAATTCCAGAATTGAAATCAGATACAGTACTTGTACATAGGTACTGTGAAAACTCGTTGTTTCACAAACTGCGCAGCGAATTGTTAAAGTGATATAATTTATTCCATCGAATCATTGCATTACAGTCTCAGTATGCATTAAATTCTAAAATTACATCGAATTCCAGAATTGAAATCAGATACAGTACTTGTACATAGCTACTCTGAAAACTCTTTGTTTCACAAACTGCGCATCGAGCTCTCAAAGCGACATAATTTATTCCATCGAATCATTGCATTGCAGTCTCAGTACACATTGAATTCTAAATTACATGGTATTCCAGAATTGAAACCAGATACAGTACTTGTACATAGCTACTGTGAAAACTCGTTGTTTCACAAACTGCGGATCGAATTCTCAAAGTGATTAAATTTATTCCATCGAATCACTGCATTACAGTCTCAGTACACATTGAATTCTAAAATTACATCGAATTCCAGAATTGAAATCAGATACAGTACTTGTACATAGCCACTGTGAAAACTCGTTGTTTCACAAACTGCGCATCGAATTCTCAAAGTGATATAATTCATTCCATCGAATCACTGCATTACAGTCTCAGTACACATTGAATTCTAAAATTACATCGATTTCCAGAATTGAAATCAGATACAGTACTTGTACATAGCTACTGTGAAAACTCTTTGTCTCACAAACTGCGTATCGAGTTCTCAAAGTGATATAGTTCACTCCATAGAATCACTGCATTACAGTCTCAGTACACATTGAATTCTAAAATTACATGGAATTCCAGAATTGATATCAGATACAGTACCTGTACATAGTTGCCGTGAAAACTCTTTGTTTCAAAAATTGCGCATCAAATTGTCAAAGTGATATAAATCATTCCAGCGAATCATTGCATTACAGTCTCAGTATACATTAAATTCTAAAATTACATCGAATTCCATAATTAAAATCAGATACAGTACTTGTACATAGGTACTGTGAAAACTTGTTGTTTCACAAACTGCGCAGCGAATTGTCAAAGTGATATAATTTATCCCATCGAATCATTGCATTACAGTCTCAGTATGCATTAAATTCTAAAATTACATCGAATTCCAGAATTGAAATTAGATACAGTACTTGTACATAGCTACTGTGAAAACTCTTTGTCTCACAAACTGCGCATCGAGTTCTCAAAGCGACATAATTTATTCCATCGAATCATTGCATTGCAGTCTCAGTACACATTGAATTCTAAATTACATGGAATTCCAGAATTGAAACCAGATACAGTACTTGTACATAGCTACTGTGAAAACTCGTTGTTTCACAAACTGCGGATCGAATTCTCAAAGTGATATAATTTATTCCATCGAATCACTGCATCACAGTCTCAGTACACATTGAATTCTAAAATTACATCGAATTCCAGAATTGAAATCAGATACAGTATACTTGTACATAGGTACTGTGAAAACTCGTTGTTTCACAAACTGCGCAGCGAATTGTCAAAGTGATATAATTAATTCCATCGAATCATTGCATTATAGTCTCAGTATGCATTAAATTCTAAAATTACATCGAATTCCAGAATTGAAATCAGATACAGTACTTGTACATAGCTACTGTGAAAACTCGTTGTTTCACAAACTGCGTATCGAATTCTCAAAGTGATATAATTCATTCCATCGAATCACTGCATTACAGTCTCAGTACACATTGAATTCTAAAATTACATAGAATTCCAGAATTGAAATCAGATACAGTACTTGTACATAGCTACTGTGAAAACTTTTTGTCTCACAAACTGCGCATCGAGTTCTCAAAGCGACATAATTTATTCCATCGAATCATTGCATTGCAGTCTCAGTACACATTGAATTCTAAATTACATGGAATTCCAGAATTGAAACCAGATACAGTACTTGTACATAGCTACTGTGAAAACTTGTTGTTTCACAAAATACGCAGCGAATTGTCAAAGTGATATAATTTATCCCATCGAATCATTGCATTACAGTCTCAGTATGCATTAAATTCTAAAATTACATCGAATTCCAGAATTGAAATTAGATACAGTACTTGTACATAGCTACTGTGAAAACTCTTTGTCTCACAAACTGCGCATCGAGTTCTCAAAGCGACATAATTTATTCCATCGAATCATTGCATTGCAGTCTCAGTACGCATTGAATTCTAAAATTAAATGGAATTCCAGAAGATCGGATACAGTACCTGTACATAGCTGCCGTGAAAAATCTTTGTTTCACAAACTGCGCATCAAATTGTCAAAATGATATAAATCATTAGAGCGAATCATTGCATTACAGTCTCAGTATGCATTAAATTCTAAAATTACATCGATTTCCAGAATTGAAATCAGTTACAGTACTTGTACATAGCTACTGTGAAAACTCTTTGTCTCACAAACTGCGCATCGAGTTCTCAAAGTGATATAATTCACTCCATCGAATCACTGCATCACAGTCTCAGTACACATTGAATTCTAAAATTACATGGAATTCCAGAATTGAAATCAGATACAGTACTTGTACATAGGTACTGTGAAAACTCGTTGTTTCACAAACTGCGCAGCGAATTGTTAAAGTGATATAATTTATTCCATCGAATCATTGCATTACAGTCTCAGTATGCATTAAATTCTAAAATTACATCGAATTCCAGAATTGAAATCAGATACAGTACTTGTACATAGCTACTCTGAAAACTCTTTGTTTCACAAACTGCGCATCGAGTTCTCAAAGCGACATAATTTATTCCATCGAATCATTGCATTGCAGTCTCAGTACACATTGAATTCTAAAATTACATGGAATTCCAGAATTGAAACCAGATACAGTACTTGTACATAGCTACTGTGAAAACTCGTTGTTTCACAAACTGCGGATCGAATTCTCAAAGTGATATAATTTATTCCATCGAATCACTGCATTACAGTCTCAGTACACATTGAATTCTAAAATTACATCGAATTCCAGAATTGAAATCAGATACAGTATACTTGTACATAGGTACTGTGAAAACTCGTTGTTTCACAAACTGCGCAGCGAATTGTCAAAGTGATATAATTTATTCCATCAAATCATTGCATTACAGTCTCAGTATGCATTAAATTCTAAAATTACATCGAATTCCAGAATTGAAATCAGATACAGTACTTGTACATAGCTACTGTGAAAACTCGTTGTTTCACAAACTGCGTATCGAATTCTCAAAGTGATATAATTCATTCCATCGAATCACTGCATTACAGTCTCAGTACACATTGAATTCTAAAATTACATCGAATTCCAGAATTGAAATCAGATACGGTACTTGTACATAGCCACTGTGAAAACTCGTTGTTTCACAAACTGCGCATCGAATTCTCAAAGTGATATAATTCATTCCATCGAATCACTGAATTACAGTCTCTGTACACATTGAATTCTAAAATTACATCGATTTCCAGAATTGAAATCAGATACAGCACTTGTACATAGCTACTGTGAAAACTCTTTGTCTCACAAACTGCGCATCGAGTTCTCAAAGTGATATAATTCACTCCATAGAATCGCTGCATTACAGTCTCAGTACACATTGAATTCTAAAATTACATGGAATTCCAGAATTGAAATCAGATACAGTACCTGTACATAGCTGCCGTGAAAACTCTTTGTTTCACAAATTGCGCATCAAATTGTCAAAGTGATATAAATCATTCCATCGAATCATTGCATTGCAGTCTCAGTACGCATTAAATTCTAAAATTACATCGAATTCCATAATTAAAATCAGATACAGTACTTGTACATAGCTACTGTGAAAACTCTTTGTCTCACCAACTGCGCATCGAGTTCTCAAAGCGACATAATGTATTCCATCGAATCATTGCATTGCAGTCTCAGTACACATTGAATTCTAAAATTACATGGAATTCCAGAACTGAAATCAGATACAGTACTTGTACATAGCTACTGTGAAAACTCGTTGTTTCACAAACTGCGGATCGAATTCTCAAAAAGATATAATTTATTCCATCGAATCATTGCATTGCAGTCTCAGTACGCATTAAATTCTAAAATTACATCAAATTCCAGAATTGAAGTCAGATACAGTACTTGTATATAACTACTGTGAAAACTCTTTGTTTCACAAATTGCGCATCAAATTGTCAAAGTGATATAAATCATTCCATCGAATCACTGCATTACAGTCTCAGTACACATTGAATTCTAAAATTACATGGAGTTTCAGAATTGAAATCAGATAGAGTACTTGTACATAGGTACTGTGAAAACTTGTTTTTTCACAAACTGCGCAACGAATTGTCAAGGTGATATAATGTATAACATCGAATCATTGCATTACAGTCTCAGTATGCATTAAATTCTAAAAATACATCGAATTCCAGAATTGAAATCAGATACAGTACTTGTACATAGGTACTGTGAAAACTCGTTGTTTCACAAACTGCGCAGCGAATTGTCAAAGTGATATAATTTATCCCATCGAATCATTGCATTACAGTCTCAGTATGCATTAAATTCTAAAATTACATCGAATTCCAGAATTGAAATCAGATACAGTACTTGTACATAGCTACTGTGAAAACTCTTTGTCTCACAAACTGCGCATCGAGTTCTCAAAGCGTCATAATTTATTCCATCGAATCATTGCATTGCCGTCTCAGTACACATTGAATTCTAAAATTACATGGAATTCCAAAATTGAAATCAGATACAGTACTTGTGCATAGCTACTGTGAAAACTCGTTTTTTCGCAAACTGCGCATCGAATTCTCAAAGTGATATAATATATTCCATCGAATCATTGCATTGCAGTCTCAGTACACATTGAATTCTAAAATTACATGAAATTCCAGAATTGAAATCAGATACAGTACTTGTACATAGCTACTGTGAAAACTCTTTGTCTCACAAACTGCGCATCGAGTTCTCAAAGCGACATAATTTATTCCATCGAATCATTGCATTGCAGTCTCAGTACACATTGAATTCTAAAATTAAATGGAATTCCAGAAAATCGGATACAGCACCTCTACATAGCTGCCGTGAAAACTCTTTGTTTCACAAACTGCGCATCAAATTGTCAAAGTGATATAAATCATTAGAGCGAATCATTGCATTACAGTCTCAGTATGCATTAAATTCTAAAATTACATGGAATTCCAAAATTGAAATCAGATACAGTACTTGTACATAGCTACTGTGAAAACTCGTTGTTTCGCAAACTGCGCATCGAATTCTCAAAGTGATATAATATATTCCATCGAATCATTGCATTGCAGTCTCCGTACACATTGAATTCTAAAATTACATCAAATACCAGAATTGAAGTCAGATACAGTACTTGTACATAACTACTGTGAAAACTCTTTGTTTCACAAATTGCGCATCAAATTGTCAAAGTGATATAAATCATTCCATCGAATCACTGCATTACAGTCTCAGTACACATTGAATTCTAAAATTACATGGAGTTTCAGAATTGAAATCAGATAGAGTACTTGTACATAGGTACTGTGAAAACTTGTTTTTTCACAAACTGCGCAGCGAATTGTCAAAGTGATATAATTTATCCCATCGAATCATTGCATTACAGTCTCAGTATGCATTAAATTCTAAAATTACATAGAATTCCAGAATTGAAATCAGATACTGTACCTTGACAGAGCTACAGTGAAAACTCGTTGTTTCACAAACTGCGTATCGAATTCTCAAAGTGATATAATTCATTCCATCGAATCACTGCATTACAGTCTCAGTACACATTGAATTCTAAAATTACATCGAATTCCAGAATTGAAATCAGATACAGTACTTGTACATAGCCACTGTGAAAACTCGTTGTTTCACAAACTGCGCATCGAATTCTCAAAGTGTTATAATTCACTCCATAGAATCACTGCATTACAGTCTCAGTACACATTGAATTCTAAAATTACATGGAATTCCAGAATTGAAATCAGATACAGTACCTGTACATAGCTGCCGTGAAAACTCTTTGTTTCACAAATTGCGCATCAGATTGTCAAAGTGATATAAATCATTCCAGCGAATCATTGCATTACAGTCTCAGTATGCATTAAATTCTAAAATTACATGGAATTCCAGAATTGAAATCAGATACAGTACCTGTACATAGCTGCCGTGAAAACTCGTTGTTTCACAAACTGCGGATCGAATTCTCAAAAAGATATAATTTATTCCATCGAATCATTGCATTGCAGTCTCAGTACGCATTAAATTCTAAAATTACATCAAATTCCAGAATTGAAGTCAGATACAGTACTTGTACATAACTACTGTGAAAACTCTTTGTTTCACAAATTGCGCATCAAATTGTCAAAGTGATATAAATCATTCCATCGAATCACTGCATTACAGTCTCAGTACACATTGAATTCTAAAATTACATGGAGTTTCAGAATTGAAATCAGATAGAGCACTTGTACATAGGTACTGTGAAAACTTGTTTTTTCACAAAGTGCGCAGCGAATTGTCAAGGTGATATAATGTATAACATCGAATCATTGCATTACAGTCTCAGTATGCATTAAATTCTAAAATTACATCGAATCCAGAATTGAAATCAGATACAGTACTTGTACATAGGTACTGTGAAAACTCTTTGTTTCACAAACTGCGCAGCGAATTGTCAAAGTGATATAATTTATCCCATCGAATCATTGCATTACAGTCTCAGTATGCATTAAATTCTAAAATTACATCGAATTCCAGAATTGAAATCAGATACAGTACTTGTACATAGCTACTGTGAAAACTCTTTGTCTCACAAACTGCGCATCGAGTTCTCAAAGCGTCATAATTTATTCCATCGAATCATTGCATTGCCGTCTCAGTACACATTGAATTCTAAAATTACATGGAATTCCAAAATTGAAATCAGATACAGTACTTGTGCATAGCTTCTGTGAAAACTCGTTTTTTCGCAAACTGCGCATCGAATTCTCAAAGTGATATAATATATTCCATCGAATCATTGCATTGCAGTCTCAGTACACATTGAATTCTAAAATTACATGGAATTCCAGAATTGAAATCAGATACAGTACTTGTACATAGCTACTGTGAAAACTCTTTGTCTCACAAACTGCGCATCGAGTTCTCAAAGCGACATAATTTATTCCATCGAATCATTGCATTGCAGTCTCAGTACACATTGAATTCTAAAATTAAATGGAATTCCAGAAAATCGGATACAGCACCTCTACATAGCTGCCGTGAAAACCCTTTGTTTCACAAACTGCGCATCAAATTGTCAAAGTGATATAAATCATTAGAGCGAATCATTGCATTACAGTCTCAGTATGCATTAAATTCTAAAATTACATGGAATTCCAAAATTGAAATCAGATACAGTACTTGTACATAGCTACTGTGAAAACTCGTTGTTTCGCAAACTGCGCATCGAATTCTCAAAGTGATATAATATATTCCATCGAATCATTGCATTGCAGTCTCACTACACATTGAATTCTAAAATTACATCAAATACCAGAATTGAAGTCAGATACAGTACTTGTACATAACTACTGTGAAAACTCTGTGTTTCACAAATTGCGCATCAAATTGTCAAAGTGATATAAATCATTCCATCGAATCACTGCATTACAGTCTCAGTACACATTGAATTCTAAAATTACATGGAGTTTCAGAATTGAAATCAGATAGAGTACTTGTACATAGGTACTGTGAAAACTTGTTTTTTCACAAACTGCGAAGCGAATTGTCAAAGTGATATAATTTATCCCATCGAATCATTGCATTACAGTCTCAGTATGCATTAAATTCTAAAATTACATGGAATTCCAGAATTGAAATCAGATACAGTACCTTGACAGAGCTACAGTGAAAGCTCTTGTTTCACAAACTGCGCAACGAATTCTCAAAGTGATATAATATATTCCATCGGATCATTGCATTACAGTCTCAGTACGCATTAAATTCTAAAATTACATCAAATCCCAGAATTGAAATCAGATACAGTACCTGTACATAGCTGCCGCGAAAACTCTTTGTTTCGCTAATTGTGCATCGAATTCTCAAAGTGATATAATTCACTCCAACGAATCACTGCATTACAGTCTCAGTACACATTGAATTCTAAAATTACATGGAATTCCAGAATTGAAATCAGATACAGTACTTGTACATAGGTACTGTGAAAACTCGTTGTTTCACAAACTGCGCAGCGAATTGTTAAAGTGATATAATTTATTCCATCGAGTCATTGCATTACAGTCTCAGTATGCATTAAATTCTAAAATTACATCGAATTCCAGAATTGAAATCAGATGCAGTACTTGTACATAGCTACTGTGAAAACTGTTTGTCTCACAAACTGCGCATCGAGTTCTCAAAGCGACATAATTTATTCCATCGAATCATTGCATTGCAGCCTCAGTACACATTGAATTCTAATATTACATGGAATTCCAGAATTGAAACCAGATACAGTACTTGTACATAGCTACTGTGAAAACTCGTTGTTTCACAAACTGCGGATCGAATTCTCAAAGTGATATAATTTATTCCATCGAATCACTGCATTACAGTCTCAGTACACATTGAATTCTAAAACTACATCGAATTCCAGAATTGAAATCAGATTCAGTACTTGTACATAGGTACTGTGAAAACACGTTGTATCAAAAACTGCGCAGCGAATTGTCAAAGTGATATAATTTATTCCATCGAATCATTGCATTACAGTCTCAGTATGCATTAAATTCTAAAATTACATCGAATTCCAGAATTGAAATCAGATACAGTACTTGTACATAGCTACTGTGAAAACTCGTTGTTTCACAAACTGCGCATCGAATTCTCAAAGTGATATAATTCATTCCATCGAATCACTGCATTACAGTCTCAGTACACATTGAATTCTAAAATTACATCGAATTCCAGAATTGAAATCAGATAGAGTACTTGTACATAGGTATTGTGAAAACTCGTTGTTTCACAAACTGCGCAGCGAATTGTTAAAGTGATATAATTTATTCCATCGAATCATTGCATTACAGTCTCAGTATGCATTAAATTCTAAAATTACATCGAATTCCAGAATTGAAATCAGATACAGTACTTGTACATAGCTACTGTGAAAACTCTTTGTCTCACAAACTGCGCATCGAGTTCTCAAAGCGACATAATTTATTCCATCGAATCATTGCATTGCAGTCTCAGTACACATTGAATTCTAAAATTACATGGAATTCCAGAATTGAAACCAGATACAGTACTTGTACATAGCTACTGTTAAAACTCGTTGTTTCACAAACTGCGGATCGAATTCTCAAAGTGATATAATTTATTCCATCGAATCATTGCATTACCGTCTCAGTATGCATTAAATTCTAAAATTGATCGAATTCCAGAATTGAAATCAGATACAGTACTTATACATAGCCACTGTGAAAACTCGTTGTTTCACAAACTGCGCATCGAATTCTTAAAGTGATATAATTCATTCCATCTAATCACTGCATTACAGTCTCAGTACACATTGAATTCTAAAATTACATCGATTTCCAGAATTGAAATCAGATACAGTACTTGTACATAGCTACTGTGAAAACTCTTTGTCTCACAAACTGCGCATCGAGTTCTCAAAGTGATATAATTCACTCCATTGAATCACTGCATTACAGTCTCAGTACACATTGAATTCTAAAATTACATGGAATTCCAGAATTGAAATCAGATACAGTACCTGTACATAGCTGCCGTGAAAACTCTTTGTTTCACAAATTGCGCATCAAATTGTCAAAGTGATATAAATCATTCCAGCGAATCATTGTATTACAGTCTCAGTACACATTGAATTCTAAAATTACATCGATTTCCAGAATTGAAATCAGATACAGTACTTGTACATAGCTACTGTGAAAATTCTTTGTCTCACAAACTGCGCATCGAGTTCTCAAAGTGATATAATTCATTCCATCGAATCACTGCATTACAGTCTCAGTACACATTGAATTCTAGAATTACATGGAATTCCAGAATTGCAATCAGATACAGTACTTGCACATAGCTACTGTGAAAACTCGTTGTTTCACAAACTGCGGATCGAATTCTCAAAGTGATATAATTTATTCCATCGAATCATTGCATTGCAGTCTCAGTACACATTGATTTCTAAAATTAAATGGAATTCCAGAAAAATCAGATACAGTACCTGTACATAGCTGCCGTGAAAACTCTTTGTTTCACAAACTGCGCATCAAATTGTCAAAGTGATTTAAATAATTCCATCGAATCATTGCATTACAATCTCAGTATGCATTAAATTCTAAAATTACATGGAATTCCAGAATTGAAATCAGATACAGTACTTGTACATAGCTACTGTGAAAACTCGTTGTTTCACTAACTGCGCATCGAATTCTCAAAGTGATATAATTCATTCCATCGAATCACTGCATTACAGCCTCAGTACACAATGAATTCTAAAATTACATGGAATTCAGATACAGTACTTGTACATAGCTACAGTGAAAACTCTTTGTCTCACAAACTGCGCATCGAGTTCTCAAAGCGACATAATTTATTCCATCGAACCATTGCATTGCAGTCTCAGTACACATTGAATTCTAAAATTACATGGAATTGCAGAATTGAAATCAGATACAGTACCTTGACAGAGCTACAGTGAAAGCTCTTGTTTCACAAACTGCGCAACGAATTCTCAAAGTGATATAATATATTCCATCGGATCATTGCATTACAGTCTCAGTACGCATTAAATTCTAAAATTACATCAAATCCCAGAATTGAAATCAGATAAAGTACCTGTACATAGCTGCCGCGAAAACTCTTTGTTTCACTAATTGTGCATCGAATTCTCAAAGTGATATAATTCACTCCAACGAATCACTGCATTACAGTCTCAGTACACATTGAATTCTAAAATTACATGGAATTCCAGATTTGAAATCAGATACAGTACTTGTACATAGGTACTGTGAAAACTCGTTGTTTCACAAACTGCGCAGCGAATTGTTAAAGTGATATAATTTATTCCATCGACTCATTGCATTACAGTCTCAGTATGCATTAAATTCTAAAATTACATCGAATTCCAGAATTGAAATCAGATACAGTACTTGTACATAGCTACTGTGAAAACTCTTTGTCTCACAAACTGCGCATCGAGTTCTCAAAGCGACATAATTTATTCCATCGAATCATTGCATTGCAGCCTCAGTACACATTGAATTCTAAAATTACATGGAATTCCAGAATTGAAACCAGATACAGTACTTGTACATAGCTACTGTGAAAACTCGTTGTTTCACAAAATGCGGATCGAATTCTCAAAGTGATATAATTTATTCCATCGAATCACTGCATTACAGTCTCAGTACACATTGAATTCTAAAACTACATCGAATTCCAGAATTGAAATCAGATTCAGTACTTGTACATAGGTACTGTGAAAACTCGTTGTTTCACAAACTGCGCAGCGAATTGTCAAAGTGATATAATTTATTCCATCGAATCATTGCATTACAGTCTCAGTATGCATTAAATTCTAAAATTACATCGAATTCCAGAATTGAAATCAGATACAGTACTTGTACATAGCTACTGTGAAAACTCTTTGTCTCACAAACTGCGCATCGAGTTCTCAAAGCGACATAATTTATTCCATCGAATCATTGCATTGCAGTCTCAGTACACATTTAATTCTAAAATTACATGGAATTCCAGAATTGAAACCAGATACAGTACTTGTACATAGCTACTGTTAAAACTCGTTGTTTCACAAACTGCGCATCGAGTTCTCAAAGTGATATAATTCACTCCATTGAATCACTGCATTACAGTCTCAGTACACATTGAATTCTAAAATTACATGGAATTCCAGAATTGAAATCAGATACAGTACCTGTACATAGCTGCCGTGAAAACTCTTTGTTTCACAAATTGCGCATCAAATTGTCAAAGTGATATAAATCATTCCAGCGAATCATTGCATTACAGTCTCAGTACACATTGAATTTTAAAATTACATCGATTTCCAGAATTGAAATCAGATACAGTACTTGTACATAGCTACTGTGAAAACTCTTTGTCTCACAAACTGCGCATCGAGTTCTCAAAGTGATATAATTCATTCCATCGAATCACTGCATTACAGTCTCAGTACACATTGAATTCTAGAATTACATGGAATTCCAGAATTGCAATCAGATACAGTACTTGCACATAGCTACTGTGAAAACTCGTTGTTTCACAAACTGCGGATCGAATTCTCAAAGTGATATAATTTATTCCATCGAATCATTGCATTGCAGTCTCAGTACACATTGATTTCTAAAATTAAATGGAATTCCAGAAAAATCAGATACAGTACCTGTACATAGCTGCCGTGAAAACTCTTTGTTTCACAAACTGCGCATCAAATTGTCAAAGTGATTTAAATAATTCCATCGAATCATTGCATTACAATCTCAGTATGCATTAAATTCTAAAATTACATGGAATTCCAGAATTGAAATCAGATACAGTACTTGTACATAGCTACTGTGAAAACTCGTTGTTTCACTAACTGCGCATCGAATTCTCAAAGTGATATAATTCATTCCATCGAATCACTGCATTACAGTCTCAGTACACAATGAATTCTAAAATTACATGGAATTCAGATACAGTACTTGTACATATCTACAGTGAAAACTCTTTGTCTCACAAACTGCGCATCGAGTTCTCAAAGCGACATAATTTATTCCATCGAACCATTGCATTGCAGTCTCAGTACACATTGAATTCTAAAATTACATGGAATTCCAGAATTGAAATCAGATACAGTACTTGTTAATAGCTACTGTGAAAACTCCTTGTTTCACAAACTGCGCATCGAATTCTCAAAGTGATATAATTTATTCCATCGAAACATTGCATTACAGTCTCAGTATGCATTAAATTCTAAAATTACATCGAATTCCAGAATTGAAATCAGATACAGTACTTGTACATAGCTACTGTGAAAACTCGTTGTTTCACAAACTGCGCATCGAATTCTCAAAGTGATATAATTCATTCCATCGAATCACTGCATTACACTCTCAGTACACATTGAATTCTAGAATTACATGGAATTCCAGAATTGCAATCAGATACAGTACTTGTACATAGGTACTGTGAAAACTCGTTGTTTCACAAACCTCGCATCGACTTCTCAAAGTGATATAATTTATTCCAAAGAATCATTGCATTACAGTCTCAGTATGCATTAAATTCTAAAATTACATCGAATTCCAGAATTGAAATCAGATACAGTACTTGTACATAGCTACTGTGAATACTCGTTGTTTCACAAACTGCGCATCGAATTCTCAAAGTGATATAATTCGTTCCATCGAATCACTGCATTACCGTCTCAGTACACATTGATTTCTAAAATTACATGGAATTCCAGAATTGAAATCAGATACAGTACTTGTACATAGCTACTGTGAAAACTCGTTGTTTCAAAAACTGCGCATCAAATTCTCAAAGTGATATAATGTATTCCATCGAACCATTGCATTACAGTCTCAGTATGCATTAAATTCTAAAATAACATCAAATCCCAGAATTGAAATCAGATACAGTACCTGTACATAGCTGCCGTGAAAACTCTTTGTTTCACAAATTGCGCATCAAATTGTCAAAGTGATATAAATCATTCCATCGAATCACTGCATTACAGTCTCAGTAGACATTGAATTCTAAAATGACATGGAATTCCAGAATTGAAATCAGATACAGTACTTGTACATAGATACTGTGAAAACTCTTTGTCTCACAAACTGCGCATCGAGTTCTCAAAGCGACATAATTTATTACATCGAATCATTGCATTACAGTCTCAGTACGCATTGAATTCTAAAATTTCATCGAATTCCAGTATTGAAATCAGATACTGTACCTGTACATAGCTACTGTGAAAACTCTTTGTTTCACAAATTGCGCATCAAATTGTGAAAGTGATATAAATCATTCCAGCGAATCATTGCATTACAGTCTCAGTATGCATTAAATTCTAAAATTACATCGAATTCCAGAATTGAAATCAGATACAGTACTTGTAAGTAGCTACTGTGAAAACTCTTTGTCTCACAAACTGCGCATCGAGTTCTCAAAGCGACATAATTTATTCCATCGAATCATTGCATTGCAGTCTCAGTACACATTGAATTCTAAAATTACATGGAATTCCAGAATTGAAATCAGATACAGTACGTGTACATAGCTACTGTGAAAACTCCTTGTTTCACAAACTGCGCATCGAATTCTCAAAGTGATATAATTTATTCCATCGAATCATTGCATTACAGTGTCAGTATGCATTAAATTCTAAAATTACATCGAATTCCAGAATTGAAATCAGATACAGTACTTGTACATAGCTACTGTGAAAACTCGTTGTTTCACAAACTGCGCATCGAGTTCTCAAAGTGATATAATTCATTCCATCGAATCACTGCATTACAGTCTCAGTACACATTGAATTCTAGAATTACATGGAATTCCAGAATTGCAATCAGATACAGTACTTGTACATAGGTACTGTGAAAACTCGTTGTTTCACAAACCGCGCATCGACTTCTCAAAGTGATATAATTTATTCCAACGAATCATTGCATTACAGTCTCAGTATGCATTAAATTCTAAAATTACATCGAATTCCAGAATTGAAATCAGATACAGTACTTGTACATAGCTACTGTGAAACCTCGTTGTTTCACAAACTGCGCATCGAATTCTCAAATTGATATAATTCGTTCCATCGAATCACTGCATTACCGTCTCAGTACACATTAAATTCTAAAATTACATGGAATTCCAGAATTGAAATCAGATACATTACTTGTACATAGCTACTGTGAAAACTCGTTGTTTCACAAACTGCGCATCGAATTCTCAAAGTGATATAATTTATTCCATCGAATCATTGCATTACAGTCTCAGTATGCATTAAATTCTAAAATTACATCGAATTCCAGAATTGCAATCATATACAGTACTTGTACATAGCTACTGTGAAAACTCGTTGTTTCACAAACTGCGCATCGAATTCTCAAAGTGATATAATTCATTCCATCGAATCACTGCATTACAGTCTCAGTACACATTGAATTCTAGAATTACATGGAATTCCAGAATTGCAATCAGATACAGTACTTGTACATAGGTACTGTGAAAACTCGTTGTTTCACAAACCGCGCATCGACTTCTCAAAGTGATATAATTTATTCCAACGAATCATTGCATTACAGTCTCAGTATGCATTAAATTCTAAAATTACATCGAATTCCAGAATTGAAATCAGATACAGTACTTGTACATAGCTACTGTGAAACCTCGTTGTTTCCAAACTGCGGATCGAATTCTCAAAGTGATATAATTCGTTCCATCGAATCACTGCATTACCGTCTCAGTACACATTGAATTCTAAAATTACATGGAATTCCAGAATTGAAATCAGATACAGTACTTGTACATAGCTACTGTGAAAACTCGTTGTTTCAAAAACTGGGCATCGAATTCTCAAAGTGATATAATTTATTCCATCGAATCATTCCATTACAGTCCCAGTATGCATTAAATTCTAAAATAACATCAAATCCCAGAATTGAAATCAGATACAGTACCTGTACATATGTGCCGTGAAAACTCTTTGTTTCACAAATTGCGCATCAAATTGTCAAAGTGATATAAATCATTTCATCGAATCACTGCATTACAGTCTCAGTAGACATTGAATTCTAAAATGACATGGAATTCCAGAATTGAAATCAGATACAGTACTTGTACATAGATTCTGTGAAAACTCTTTGTCTCACAAACTGCGCATCGAGTTCTCAAAGCGACATAATTTATTCCATCGAAACATTGCATTGTAGTCTCAGTACACATTGAATTCTCCAGAATTGAAATCAGATACAGTACTTGTACATAGCAACTGTGAAAACTCGTTGTTTCACAAACTGCGCATCGAATTCTCAAAGTGATATAATTTATTCCATCGAATCATTGCATTACAGTCTCAGTATGCATTACATTCTAAAATTACATCGAATTCCAGAATTGAAATCAGATACAGTACTTGTACATAGTTACTGTGAAAACTCGTTGTTTCACAAACTGCGCATCGAATTCTCAAAGTGATATAATTCATTCCATCGAATCACTGCATTACAGTCTCAGTACACATTGAATTCTAGAATTACATGGAATTCCAGAATTGCAATCAGATACAGTACTTGTACATAGGTACTATGAAAACTCGTTGTTTCAAAAACCGCGCATCGACTTCTCAAAGTGATATAATTTATTCCAACGAATCATTGCATTACAGTCTCAGTATGCATTAAGTTCTAAAATTACATCGAATTCCAGAATTGAAATCAGATACAGTACTTGTACATAGCTACTGTGAAACCTCGTTGTTTCACAAACTGCGCATCGAATTCTCAAAGTGATATAATTCGTTCCATCGAATCACTGCATTACCGTCTCAGTACACATTGAATTCTAAAATTACATGGAATTCCAGAATTGAAATCAGATACAGTACTAGTACATAGCTACTGTGAAAACTCGTTGTTTCAAAAACTGCGCATCGAATTCTCAAAGTGATATAATTTAAACCATCGAATCATTGCATTACAGTCTCAGTATGCATTTAATTCTAAAATAACATCAAATCCCAGAATTGAAATCAGATACAGTTCCTGTACATAGCTACTGTGAAAACTCTTTGTTTCACAAATTGCGCATCGAGTTCTCAAATTGACATAATTTATTACATCGAATCACTGCATTAAAGTCTCAGTAGGCATTGAATTCTAAAATTACATCGAATTCCAGAATTGAAATCAGATACAGTACTTGTACATAGCTATTGTGAAAACTCGTTGTTTCACAAACTGCGCATCGAATTCTCAAAGTGATATAATTCATTCCATCGAATCACTGCATTACAGTCTCAGTACACATTGAATTCTAGAATTACATGGAATTCCAGAATTGCAATCAGATACAGTACTTGTACATAGGTACTGTGAAAACTCGTTGTTTCACAAACCGCGCATCGACTTCTCAAAGTGATATAATTTATTCCAACGAATCATTGCATTACAGTCTCAGTATGCATTAAATTCTAAAATTACATCGAATTCCAGAATTGAAATCAGATAGAGTACTTGTACATAGCTACTGTGAAACCTCGTTGTTTCACAAACTGCACATCGAATTCTCAAAGTGATATAATTCGTTCCATCGAATCACTACATTACCGTCTCAGTACACATTGAATTCTAAAATTACATGGAATTCCAGAATTGAAATCAGATACAGTACTTGTACATAGCTACTGTGAAAACTCGTTGTTTCACAAACTGCGCATCGAATTCTCAAAGTGATATAATTCATTCCATCGAATCACTGCATTACAGTCTCAGTACACATTGAATTCTAGAATTACATGGAATTCCAGAATTGCAATCAGATACAGTACTTGTACATAGTTACTGTGAAAACTCGTTGTTTCACAAACTGCGCATCGAATTCTCAAAGTGATATAATTCATTCCATCGAATCACTGCATTACAGTCTCAGTACACATTGAATTCTAGAATTACATGGAATTCCAGAATTGCAATCAGATACAGTACTTGTACATAGGTACTATGAAAACTCGTTGTTTCAAAAACCGCGCATCGACTTCTCAAAGTGATATAATTTATTCCAACGAATCATTGCATTACAGTCTCAGTATGCATTAAGTTCTAAAATTACATCGAATTCCAGAATTGAAATCAGATACAGTACTTGTACATAGCTACTGTGAAACCTCGTTGTTTCACAAACTGCGCATCGAATTCTCAAAGTGATATAATTCGTTCCATCGAATCACTGCATTACCGTCTCAGTACACATTGAATTCTAAAATTACATGGAATTCCAGAATTGAAATCAGATACAGTACTAGTACATAGCTACTGTGAAAACTCGTTGTTTCAAAAACTGCGCATCGAATTCTCAAAGTGATATAATTTAAACCATCGAATCATTGCATTACAGTCTCAGTATGCATTAAATTCTAAAATAACATCAAATCCCAGAATTGAAATCAGATACAGTTCCTGTACATAGCTACTGTGAAAACTCTTTGTTTCACAAATTGCGCATCGAGTTCTCAAATTGACATAATTTATTACATCGAATCACTGCATTAAAGTCTCAGTAGGCATTGAATTCTAAAATTACATCGAATTCCAGAATTGAAATCAGATACAGTACTTGTACATAGCTATTGTGAAAACTCGTTGTTTCACAAACTGCGCATCGAATTCTCAAAGTGATATAATTCATTCCATCGAATCACTGCATTACAGTCTCAGTACACATTGAATTCTAGAATTACATGGAATTCCAGAATTGCAATCAGATACAGTACTTGTACATAGGTACTGTGAAAACTCGTTGTTTCACAAACCGCGCATCGACTTCTCAAAGTGATATAATTTATTCCAACGAATCATTGCATTACAGTCTCAGTATGCATTAAATTCTAAAATTACATCGAATTCCAGAATTGAAATCAGATAGAGTACTTGTACATAGCTACTGTGAAACCTCGTTGTTTCACAAACTGCACATCGAATTCTCAAAGTGATATAATTCGTTCCATCGAATCACTACATTACCGTCTCAGTACACATTGAATTCTAGAATTACATGGAATTCCAGAATTGCAATCAGATACAGTACTTGTACATAGGTACTGTGAAAACTCGTTGTTTCACAAACCGCGCATCGAATTCTCAAAGTGATATAATTCGTTCCATCGAATCACTGCATTACCGTCTCAGTATACATTGAATGCCAAAATTACATGGAATTCTAGAATTGAAATCAGATACAGTACTTGTACATAGCTACTGTGAAAACTCGTTGTTTTACACACTGCGCATCGAATTCTCAAAGTGATATAATTTATTCCATCGAATCATTGCATTACAGTCTCAGTATGCATTAAATTCTAAAATTACATCGAATTCCAGAATTGAAATCAGATACAGTACTTGTACATAGCAACTGTGAAAACTCGTTGTTTCACAAACTGCGCATCGAATTCTCAAAGTGATATAATTTATTCCATCGAATCATTGCATTACAGTCTCAGTATGCATTACATTCTAAAATTACATCGAATTCCAGAATTGAAATCAGATACAGTACTTGTACATAGTTACTGTGAAAACTCGTTGTTTCACAAACTGCGCATCGAATTCTCAAAGTGATATAATTCATTCCATCGAATCACTGCATTACAGTCTCAGTACACATTGAATTCTAGAATTACATGGAATTCCAGAATTGCAATCAGATACAGTACTTGTACATAGGTACTATGAAAACTCGTTGTTTCAAAAACCGCGCATCGACTTCTCAAAGTGATATAATTTATTCCAACGAATCATTGCATTACAGTCTCAGTATGCATTAAGTTCTAAAATTACATCGAATTCCAGAATTGAAATCAGATACAGTACTTGTACATAGCTACTGTGAAAACTCGTTGTTTCACAAACCGCGCATCGACTTCTCAAAGTGATATAATTTATTCCAACGAATCATTGCATTACAGTCTCAGTATGCATTGAATTCTAAAATTACATCGAATTCCAGAATTGAAATCAGATACAGTACTTGTACATAGCTATTGTGAAAACTCGTTGTTTCACAAACTGCGCATCGAATTCTCAAAGTGATATAATTCATTCCATCGAATCACTGCATTACAGTCTCAGTACACATTGAATTCTAGAATTACATGGAATTCCAGAATTGCAATCAGATACAGTACTTGTACATAGGTACTGTGAAAACTCGTTGTTTCACAAACCGCGCATCGACTTCTCAAAGTGATATAATTTATTCCAACGAATCATTGCATTACAGTCTCAGTATGCATTAAATTCTAAAATTACATCGAATTCCAGAATTGAAATCAGATAGAGTACTTGTACATAGCTACTGTGAAACCTCGTTGTTTCACAAACTGCACATCGAATTCTCAAAGTGATATAATTCGTTCCATCGAATCACTACATTACCGTCTCAGTACACATTGAATTCTAAAATTACATGGAATTCCAGAATTGAAATCAGATACAGTACTTGTACATAGGTACTGTGAAACCGCGTTGTTTCACAAATTGCGCATCGAATTCTCAAAGTGATATAATTCGTTCCATCGAATCACTGCATTACCGTCTCAGTACACATTGAATTCTAAAATTACATGGAATTCCAGAATTGAAATCAGATACAGTACTTGTACATAGCTACTGTGAAAACTCGTTGTTTCACAAACTGCGCATCGAATTCTCAAAGTGATATAATTCATTCCATCGAATCACTGCATTACAGTCTCAGTACACATTGAATTCTAGAATTACATGGAATTCCAGAATTGCAATCAGATACAGTACTTGTACATAGGTACTGTGAAAACTCGTTGTTTCACAAACCGCGCATCGAATTCTCAAAGTGATATAATTCGTTCCATCGAATCACTGCATTACCGTCTCAGTATACATTGAATGCCAAAATTACATGGAATTCTAGAATTGAAATCAGATACAGTACTTGTACATAGCTACTGTGAAAACTCGTTGTTTTACACACTGCGCATCGAATTCTCAAAGTGATATAATTTATTCCATCGAATCATTGCATTACAGTCTCAGTATGCATTAAATTCTAAAATTACATCGAATTCCAGAATTGAAATCAGATACAGTACTTGTACATAGCTACTGTGAAAACTCGTTGTTTCACAAACTGCGCATCGAATTCTCAAAGTGATATAATTCATTCCATCGAATCACTGCATTACAGTCTCAGTACACATTGAATTCTAGAATTACATGGAATTCCAGAATTGCAATCAGATACAGTACTTGTACATAGGTACTGTGAAAACTCGTTGTTTCGCAAACCGCGCATCGACTTCTCAAAGTGATATAATTTATTCCAACGAATCATTGCATTAAAGTCTCAGTATGCATTAAATTCTAAAATTACATCGAATTCCAGAATTGAAATCAGATAGAGTACTTGTACATAGCTACTGTGAAAACTCGTTGTTTCACAAATTGCGCATCGAATTCTCAAAGTGATATAATTCGTTCCATCGAATCACTGCATTACCGTCTCAGTATACATTGAATGCCAAAATTACATGGAATTCTAGAATTGAAATCAGATACAGTACTTGTACATAGCTACTGTGAAAACTCGTTGTTTTACACACTGCGCATCGAATTCTCAAAGTGATATAATTTATTCCATCGAATCATTGCATTACAGTCTCAGTATGCATTAAATTCTAAAATAACATCAAATCCCAGAATTGAAATCAGATACAGTACCTGTACATAGCTGCCGTGAAAACTCTTTGTTTCACAAATTGCGCATCAAATTGTCAAAGTGATATAAATCATTCCATCGAATCACTGCATTACAGTCTCAGTAGACATTGAATTCTAAAATTACATGGAATTCCAGAATTGAAATCAGATACAGTACTTGTACATAGCTACTGTGAAAACGCTTTGTCTCACAAACTGCGCATCGAGTTCTCAAAGCGACATAATTTATTACATCGAATCATTGCATTACAGTCTCAGTACGCATTGAATTCTAAAATTACATCGAATTCCAGTATTGAAACCAGATACAGTACCTGTACCTAGCTACTGTGAAAACTCGTTGTTTCACAAAGTGCGCATCGAATCCTCAAAGTGATATAATATATTCCATCGAATCATTGCATTGCAGTCTCAGTACACATTGAATTCTACAATTACATGGCATTCCAGAATTGAAATCAGATACAGTACCTGTACATAGCTACTGTGAAAACTCGTTGTTTCAAAAATTGCGCATCATATTGTCAAAGTGATATAAATCATTCCATCGAATCACTGCATTACAGTCTCAGTACGCATTGAATTCTAAGATTGCATCGAATTCGAGAATTGAATTGTGAAAACTCGTTGTTTCACAAACTGCGCATCGAATTCTCAGAGTGATATAATATATTCCATCGAACCATTGCATTACAATCTCAGTATGCATTAAATTCTAAAATTACATCAAATCCCAGAATTGAAATCAGATACAGTGCCTGTACATAGCTGCCGCGAAAACTATTTTTTCACAAATTGTGCATCGAATTGTCAAAGTGATATAATTCATTCCATCGAATCACTGCATTAAAGTCTCAGTACACATTGAATTCTAAAATTACATGGAATCCCAGAATTGAAACCAGATACAGTACCTGTACATAGCTGCCGCGAAAACTCTTTGTTTCACAAACTGCGCATCGAATTCTCAAAATGATATTATATATTCCATCGAATCATTGCATTGAAGTCTCAGTACACATTGAATTCTAAAATTACATGGAATTCCAGAAATGAAATCAGATACAGTACTTGTACATAGCTACTGTGAAAACTCTTTGTCTCACAAACTGCGCATCAAATTGTCAAAGTGATATAAATCATTCCAGCGAATCATTGCATTACAGCCTCAATATGCATTAAATTCTAAAATTACATCGAATTCCAGAATTGAAATCAGATACAGTACTTGTACATAGGTACTGTGAAAACTCGTTGTTTCACAAACTGCGCATCGAATTCTCAAAGTGATATAATTTATGCCATCGAATCATTGCGTTACAGTCTCAGTATGCATTAAATTCTAAAATTACATCGAATTCCAGATTTGAAATCAGACACAGTACTTGTACATAACTACTGTGAAAACTCGTTGTTTCACAAACTGCGCATGGAATTCGCAAAGTGATATAATTCACTCCGTTGAATCACTGCATTACAGTCTCAGTACACATTGAATTCTAAAATTACATGGAACTCAGATACAGTACTTGTACATAGCTACTGTGAAAACTCTTTGTCTCACAAACTGCGCATCGAGTTCTCAAAGCGAATTAATTTATGCATTCGAATCATTGCATTGCAGTCTCAGTACAGATTGAATTCTAAAATTACATGGAATTCCAGAATTGAAATCAGATACAGTACTTGTACATAGCTACTGTGAAAACGCGTTGTTTCACAAACTGTGCATCGAATTCTCAAAGTGATATAATTTATTCCATCGAATCATTGCATTACAGTCTCAATATGCATTAAATTCTAAAATACATCGAATTCCAGAATTGAAATCAGATACAGTACTTGTACATAGCTACTGTGAAAACTCGTTGTTTCACAAACTGCGCATCGAATTCTCAAAGTGATATAATTCACTCCATTGAATCACTGCATTACAGTCTCAGTACACATTGAATTCTAAAATTACATGGAACTCAGATACAGTACTTGTACATAGCTACTGTGAAAACTCTTTGTCTCACAAATTGCGCATCGAGTTCTCAAAGCGACTTAATTTATTCCATCGAATCATTGCATTGCAGTCTCAGTACAGATTGAATTCTAAAATTACATGGAATTCCAGAATTGAAATCAGATACAGTACTTGTAGATAGCTACTGTGAAAACTCGTTGTTTCACAAACTGCGCATCGAATTCTCAAAGTGATATAATTTATTCCATCGAATCATTGCATTACAGTCTCAGTATGCATTAATTTCTAAAATACATCGAATTCCAAAATTGAAATCAGATACAGTACTTGTACATATCTACTATGAAAACTCGTTGTTTCACAAACTGCGCATCGAATTCTCAAAGTGATATAATTCATTCCATCGAATCACTGCATTACAGTCTCAGTACACATTGAATTCTAAAATTAAATGGAATTCCAGAATTGCAATCAGATACAGTACTTGTACATAGGTACTGTGAAAACTCGTTGTTTCACAAACTGCGCATCGACTTCTCAAAATGATATAATTTATTCCAACGAATTATTGGATTACAGTCTCAGTATGCATTAAATTCTAAAATTACATCGAATTCCAGAATTGAAATCAGATACAGTACTTGTACATAGCTACTGTGAAAACTCGTTGTTTCACAAACTGCGCATCGAATTCTCAAAGTGATATAATTCGTTCCATCGAATCACTGCATTACAGTCTTAGTATGCATTAAATTCTAAAATTACATCGAATTCCAGAATTGAAATCAGATACAGTACTTGTACATAGCTAATGTGAAAACTCGTTGTTTCTCAAACTGCGCATCGAATTCTCAAAGTGATATAATTTATTCCATCGAATCATTGCATTACAGTCTCAGTATGCATTAAATTCTAAAATTAAATCGAATTCCAGAATTGAAATCAGATACAGTACTTGTACATAGCTACTGTGAAAACTCTTTGTCTCACAAACTGCCCAACGAATTCTCCAAGTGATATAATATATTCCATCGGATCATTGCATTACAGTCTCAGTACGCATTAAATTCTAAAATTACATCAAATTCCAGATTTGAAATCAGATACAGTACCTGTACATAGCTGCCGTGAAAACTCTTTGTTTAACAAATTGCGTATCAAATTGTCAAAGTGATATAAATCATTCCATCGAATCGCTGCATTACAGTCTCATAATGCATTAAATTCTAAAATTACATCGAATTCCAGAATTGAAATCAGATACAGTACTTGTACATAGCTAATGTTAAAAACTCGTTGTTTCACAAACTGCGCATCGAATTCTCAAAGTGATATAATTTATTCCATCGAATAATTGCATTACAGTCTCAGTAAGCATTAAATTCCAAAATTACATCGAATTCCAGAATTGAAATCAGATACAGTACTTGTATATAGGTTCTGTGAAAACTCGTTGTTTCACAAACTGCGCATAGAATTGTCAAAGTAATATAATATATTCCATCGAATCATTGCATTGCAGTCTCAGTACACATTGATTTCTAAAATTACATGGAATTCCAGAATAGAAATCAGATACAGTACTTGTACATAGCTACTGTGAAAACTCTTTGTCTCACAAACTGCGCATCGAGTTCTCAAAGCGACATAATTTATTACATCGAATCATTGCATTATAGTCTCAGTACACATTGAATTCTAAAATTACATGGAATTCCAGAATGGAAATCAGATACAGTACCTTGACAGAGCTACTGTGAAAACTCGTTGTTTCACAAACTGCGCATCGAATTCTCAAAGTGATATAATTCGTTCGATCGAATTACTGCATTACAGTCTCAGTACACATTGAATTCTAAAATTACATCAAACTCCAGAATTGAATTCAGATACAGTACTTGTACATAGCTACTGTGAAAACTCTTTGTTTCACAAATTGCGCATCAAATTGTCAAAGTGATCTAAATCATTCCATCGAATCACTGCATTACATTCTCAGTACACATTGAATTCTAAAATTACATGGATTTTCCGAATTGAAATCAGATACAGTACTTGTACATAGCTACTGTGAAAACTCTTTGTCTCACAAACTGCGCATCGAGTTCTCAAAGTGACATAATTTATTACATCGAATCATTGCATTACAGTCTCAGCACGCATTGAATTCTAAAATTAAATCGAATTCGAGAAATGAAATCAGATACAGTACCTGTACAGAGCTACTGTGAAAACTCGTTGTTTCACAAACTGCGCATCGAATTCTCAAAGTGATATAATATATTCCATCGAATCATTGCATTGCAGTCTCAGTACACATTGAATTCTAAAATTACATGGAATTCGAGAATTGAAATCAGATACAGCACTTGTACATAGCTACTGTGAAAGCTCGTTGTCTCACAAATTGCGCATCGAGTTCTCAAAGCGGCATAATTTATTACATCGAATCATTGCATTACAGTCTCAGTACGCATTGAATTCTAAAATTACATCGAATTCGAGAATTGATATAAGATGCAGTACCTGTACATAGCTACTGTGAAAACTCGTTGTTTCACAAACTGCGCATCGAATTCTCAAAGTGATATAATATATTCCATCGAATCATAGCATTACAGTCTCAGTATGCATTAAATTCTAAAATTACATCAAATTCCAGAATTGAAATCATATACAGTACCTGTACAGAGCTGCCGCGAAAATTCTTTGTTTCGCAAATTGTGCATCGAATTGTCAAAGTGATATAATTCATTCCATCGAATCACTGCATTACAGTCTCAGTACACATTGAGTTCTAAAATTACATGGAATTCCAGAATTGAAATCAGGTACAGTACCTGTACATGGCTGCCGGGAAAACTCTTTGTTTCACAAATTGCGCATCAAATTGGCAAAGTGATATAAATCATTCCATCGAATCACTGCATTACAGTCTCAGTAAACATTGAATTCTAAAATTACAAGGAATTCCAGAATTGCAATCAGATACAGTACTTGTACATAGCTACTGTGAAAACTCTTTGTCTCACAAACTGCGCATCGTGTTCTCAAACTGACATAATTTATTACATCGAATCATTGCATTACAGTCTTAGTACGCATTGAACTCTAACATTACATCCAATTCGAGAATTGAAATCAGATACAGTACCTCTACATAGCTACTGTGAAAACTCGTTGTTTCACAAACTGCGCATCGAATTCTCAAAGTGATATAATATATTCCATTGAATCATTGCATTACAGTCTCAGTATGCATTAAATTCTAAAATTACATCAAATCCCAGAAATGAAATCAGATACAGTACCTGTACATAGTTGCCGCAAAAACTCTTTGTTTCACAAACTGCGCTTCGAATTGTCAAAGTAATATAATATATTCCAGCGAATCATTGCATTGCAGTCTCAGTACACATTGAATTCTAAAATTACATGGAATTCCAGAATTGAAATTAGATACAGTACTTGTACATAGCTACTGTGAAAACTCTTTGTCTCACAAACTGCGCATCGAGTTCTCAAAGCGACATAATATATTACATCGAATCATTGCATTACAGTATCAGTACACATTGAATTCTAAAATTACATGGAATTCCAGCATTGAAATCAGATACAGTACCTTGGCAGAGCTTCTGTGAAAACTCGTTGTTTCACAAACTGCGCAACGAATTCTCAAAGTGATATAAATCATTCCATCGAATCGCTGGATTACAGGCTCAGTATGCATTAAATTCTAAAATTACATCAAATCCCAGAATTGAAATCAGATACAGTACCTGTACATAGCTGCCGCGAAAACTCTTTGTTTCGCGAATTGTGCATAGAATTGTCAAAGTGATATAATTCATTCCATCGAATCACTGCATTACAGTATCAGTACACATTGAATTCTAAAATTACATGGAATTCCAGAATTGAGATCAGATACAGTACCTGTACATAGCTGCTGTGAAAACTCTTTGTTTCACAAATTGCGCATCAAATTGTCAAAGTGATATAAATCATTCCATCGAATCACTGCATTACAGTCTCAGTACACATTGAATTCTAAAATTACATGGAATTCCAGAATTGAAATTAGATACAGTACTTGTACATAGCTACTGTGAAAACTCTTTGTCTCACAAACTGCGCATCGAGTTCTCAAAGCGACATAATATATTACATCGAATCATTGCATTACAGTATCAGTACACATTGAATTCTAAAATTACATGGAATTCCAGCATTGAAATCAGATACAGTACCTTGGCAGAGCTTCTATGAAAACTCGTTGTTTCACAAACTGCGCAACGAATTCTCAAAGTGATATAAATCATTCCATCGAATCGCTGGATTACAGGCTCAGTATGCATTAAATTCTAAAATTACATCAAATCCCAGAATTGAAATCAGATACAGTACCTGTACATAGTTGCCGCGAAAACTCTTTGTTTCACAAACTGCGCATCGAATTGTCAAAGTAATATAATATATTCCAGCGAATCATTGCATTGCAGTCTCAGTACGCATTGAATTCTAAAATTACATCGAATTCGAGAATTGAAATCAGATGCAGTACTTGTACATAGATACTGTGAAAACTCGTTGTTTCACAAACTGCGCATCGAATTCTCAAAGTGATATAATATATTCCATCGAATCATTGCATTACAGTCTCAGTATGCATTAAATTCTAAAATTACATCAAATGCCAGAATTGAAATCAGATACAGTATCTGTACATAGCTGCCGCGAAAACTCTTTGTTTCGCAAATTGTGCATCGAATTGCCAAAGTGATATAAATCATTCCATCGAATCACTGAATTACAGTCTCAGTACACATTGAATTCTAAAATTACAAGGAATTCCAGAATTGAAATCAGATACAGTACTTGTATATAGCTACTGTGAAAACTCTTTGTCTCACAAACTGCGCATTGAATTCTCAAAGTGATATAATATATTCCATCGAATCATTGCATTACAGTCTCAGTATGCATTAAATTCTAAAATTACATTAAATCCCAGAATTGAAATCAGATACAGTACCTGTACATAGTTGCCGCGAAAACTCTTTTTTTCACAAACTGCGCACGAATTGTCAAAGTAATATAATACATTCCAGCGAATCATTGCATTGCAGTCTCAGTACGCATTGAATTCTAAAATTACATCGAATTCGTGAATTGAAATCAGATGCAGTACTTGTACATAGCTACTGTGAAAACTCTTTGTCTCACAAACTGCGCATCGAGTTCTCAAAGCGACATAATTTATTACATCGAATCATTGCATTATAGTCTCAGTACACATTGAATTCTAAAATTACATGGAATTCCAGAATGGAAATCAGATACAGTACCTTGACAGAGCTACTGTGAAAACTCGTTGTTTCACAAACTGCGCATCGAATTCTCAAAGTGATATAATTCGTTCGATCGAATTACTGCATTACAGTCTCAGTACACATTGAATTCTAAATTTACATCAAACTCCAGAATTGAATTCAGATACAGTACTTGTACATAGCTACTGTGAAAACTCTTTGTTTCACAAATTGCGCATCAAATTGTCAAAGTGATCTAAATCATTCCATCGAATCACTGCATTACATTCTCAGTACACATTGAATTCTAAAATTACATGGAATTTCCGAATTGAAATCAGATACAGTACTTGTACATAGCTACTGTGAAAACTCTTTGTCTCACAAACTGCGCATCGAGTTCTCAAAGTGACATAATTTATTACATCGAATCATTGCATTACAGTCTCAGCACGCATTGAATTCTAAAATTAAATCGAATTCGAGAATTGAAATCAGATACAGTACCTGTACATAGCTACTGTGAAAACTCGTTGTTTCACAAACTGCGCATCGAATTCTCAAAGTGATATAATATATTCCATCGAAACATTGCATTGCAGTCTCAGTACACATTGAATTCTAAAATTACATGGAATTCGAGAATTGAAATCAGATACAGCACTTGTACATAGCTACTGTGACAGCTCGTTGTCTCACAAATTGCGCATCGAGTTCTCAAAGCGGCATAATTTATTACATCGAATCATTGCATTACAGTCTCAGTACGCATTGAATTCTAAAATTACATCGAATTCGAGAATTGAAATCAGATGCAGTACCTGTACATAGCTACTGTGAAAACTCGTTGTTTCACAAACTGCGCATCGAATTCTCAAAGTGATATAATATATTCCATCGAATCATAGCATTACAGTCTCAGTATGCATTAAATTCTAAAATTACATCAAATCCCAGAATTGAAATCATATACAGTACCTGTACATAGCTGCCGCGAAAACTCTTTGTTTCGCAAATTGTGCATCGAATTGTCAAAGTGATATAATTCATTCCATCGAATCACTGCATTACAGTCTCTGTACACATTGAGTTCTAAAATTACATGGAATTCCAGAATTGAAATCAGGTACAGTACCTGTACATGGCTGCCGGGAAAACTCTTTGTTTCACAAATTGCGCATCAAATTGGCAAAGTGATATAAATCATTGCATCGAATCACTGCATTACAGTCTCAGTACACATTGAATTCTAAAATTACAAGGAATTCCAGAATTGCAATCAGATACACTACTTGTACATAGCTACTGTGAAAACTCTTTGTCTCACAAACTGCGCATCGTGTTCTCAAACTGACATAATTTATTACATCGAATCATTGCATTACAGTCTTAGTACGCATTGAACTCTAACATTACATCCAATTCGAGAATTGAAATCAGATACAGTACCTCTACATAGCTACTGTGAAAACTCGTTGTTTCACAAACTGCGCATCGAATTCTCAAAGTGATATAATATATTCCATTGAATCATTGCATTACAGTCTCAGTATGCATTAAATTCTAAAATTACATCAAATCCCAGAATTGAAATCAGATACAGTACCTGTACATAGTTGCCGCGAAAACTCTTTGTTTCACAAACTGCGCATCGAATTGTCAAAGTAATATAATATATTCCAGCGAATCATTGCATTGCAGTCTCAGTACGCATTGAATTCTAAAATTACATCGAATTCGAGAATTGAAATTAGATACAGTACTTGTATATAGCTACTGTGAAAACTCTTTGTCTCACAAACTGCGCATTGAATTCTCAAAGTGATATAATATATTCCATCGAATCATTGCATTACAGTCTCAGTATGCATTAAATTCTAAAATTACATTAAATCCCAGAATTGAAATCAGATACAGTACCTGTACATAGTTGCCGCGAAAACTCTTTTTTTTCACAAACTGCGCATCGAATTGTCAAAGTAATATAATATATTCCAGCGAATCATTGCATTGCAGTCTCAGTACGCATTGAATTCTAAAATTACATCGAATTCCAGAATTGAAATCAGATACAGTACTTGTACATAGCTACTGTGAAAACTCGTTGTTTTACACACTGCGCATAGAATTCTCAAAGTGATATAATTTATTCCATCGAACCATTGCATTACAGTCTCAGTATGCATTAAATTCTAACATTACATCGAATTCCAGAATTGAAATCAGATACAGTACTTGTACATAGCTACTGTGAAAACTCGTTGTTTCACAAACTGCGCATCGAATTCTCAAAGTGATATAATTCATTCCATCGAATCACTGCATTACAGTCTCAGTACACAGTGAATTCTAGAATTACATGGAATTCCAGAATTGCAATCAGATACAGTACTTGTACATAGGTACTGTGAACACTCGTTGTTTCACAAACCGCGCATCGACGTCTCAAAGTGATATAATTTATTCCAACGAATCATTGCATTACAGTCTCAGTATGCATTAAATTCTAAAATTACATCAAATCCCAGAATTGAAATCAGGTACAGTACCTGTACATAGGTGCCGTGAAAACTCTTTGTTTCACAAATTGCGCATCAAATTGTCAAAGTGATATAAATCATTCCATCGAATCACTGCATTACAGTCTCAGTAGACATTGAATTCTAAAATTACATGGAATTCCAGAATTGGAATCAGATACAGTACTTGTACATAGCTACTGTGAAAACGCTTTGTCTCACAAACTGCGCATCGAGTTCTCAAAGCGACATAATTTATTACATCGAATCATTGCATTACAGTCTCAGTACGCATTGAATTCTAAAATTACATCGAATTCCAGCATTGAAATCAGATGCAGTACCTGTACATAGCTACTGTGAAAACTCGTTGTTTCACAAAGTGCGCATCGAATACTCAAAGTGATATAATATATTCCATCGAATCATTGCATTAGGGTCTCAGTACACATTGAATTCTACAATTACATGGCATTCCAGAATTGAAATCAGATACAGTACCTGTACATAGCTACTGTGAAAACTCGTTGTTTCACAAATTGCGCATCAAATTGTCAAAGTGATATAAATCATTCCATCGAATCACTGCATTACAGTCTCAGTACGCATTGAATTCTAAAATTGCATCGAATTCGAGAATTGAATTGTGAAAACTCGTTGTTTCACAAACTGCGCATCGAATTCTCAGAGTGATATAATATATTCCATCGAATCATTGCATTACAATCTCAGTATGCATTAAATTCTAAAATTACATCAAATCCCAGAATTGAAATCAGATACAGTGCCTGTACATAGCTGCCGCGAAAACTCTTTGTTTCACAAACTGCGCATCGGATTCTCAAAATGATATAATATATTCCATCGAATCATTGCATTGCAGTCTCAGTACACATTGAATTCTAAAATTACATGGAATTCCAGAAATGAAATCAGATACAGTACTTGTACATAGCTACTGTGAAAACTCTTTGTCTCACAAACTGCGCATCAAATTGTCAAAGTGATATAAATCATTCCAGCGAATCATTGCATTACAGTCTCAATATGCATTAAATTATAAAATTATATCGAATTCCAGAATTGAAATCAGATACAGTACTTGTACATAGGTACTGTGAAAACTCGTTATTTCACAAACTGCGCATCGAATTCTCAAAGTGATATAATTTATTCCATCGAATCATTGCGTTACAGTCTCAGTATGCATTAAATTCTAAAATTACATCGAATTCCAGATTTGAAATCAGTCACAGTACTTGTACATAACTACTGTGAAAACTCGTTGTTTCACAAACTGCGCATGGAATTGTCAAAGTGATATAATTCATTCCATTGAATCACTACATTACAGTCTCAGTACACATTGAATTCTAAAATTACATGGAACTCAGATACAGTACTTGTACATAGCTACTGTGAAAACTCTTTGCCTCACAAACTGCGCATCGAGTTCTCAAAGCGACTTAATTTATTCCATCGAATCATTGCATTGCAGTCTCAGTACAGATTGAATTCTAAAATTACATGGAATTCCAAAATTGAAATCAGATACAGTACTTGTACATAGCTACTGTGAAAACTCGTTGTTTCACAAACTGCGCATCGAATTCTCAAAGTGATATAATTTATTCCATCGAATCATTGCATTACAGTCTCAGTATGCATTAAATTCTAAAATACATCGAATTCCAGAATTAAAATCAGATACAGTACTTGTACATAGCTGCTGTGAAAACTCGTTGTTTCACAAACTGCGCATCGAATTCTCAGAGTGATATAATATATTCCATCGAATCATTGCATTACAATCTCAGTATGCATTAAATTCTAAAATTACATCAAATCCCAGAATTGAAATCAGATACAGTGCCTGTACATAGCTGCCGCGAAAACTCTTTGTTTCACAAACTGCGCATCGAATTCTCAAAATGATATAATATATTCCATCGAATCATTGCATTGCAGTCTCAGTACACATTGAATTCAAAATTACATGGAATTCCAGAATTGAAATCAGATACAGTACTTGTACATAGCTACTGTGAAAACTCTTTGTCTCACAAACTGCGCATCGAGTTCTCAAAGCGACATAATATATTACATCGAATCATTGCATTACAGTATCAGTACACATTGAATTCTAAAATTACATGGAATTCCAGCATTGAAATCAGATACAGTACCTTGGCAGAGATTCTGTGAAAACTCGTTGTTTCACAAACTGCGCAACGAATTCTCAAAGTGATGTAAATCATTCCATCGAATCGCTTGATTACAGGCTCAGTATGCATTAAATTCTAAAATTACATCAAATCCCAGAATTGAAATCAGATACAGTACCTGTACATAGCTGCCGCGAAAACTCTTTGTTTCGCGAATTGTGCATAGAATTGCCAAAGTGATATAATTCATTCCATCGAATCACTGCATTACAGTATCAGTACACATTGAATTCTAAAATTACATGGAATTCCAGAATTGAGATCAGATACAGTACCTGTACATAGCTGCTGTGAAAACTCTTTGTTTCACAAATTGCGCATCAAATTGTCAAAGTGATATAAATCATTCCATCGAATCACTGCATTACAGTCTCAGTACACATTGAATTCCAAAATTACAAGGAATTCCAGAACTGAAATCAAATACAGTACTTGTACATAGCTACTGTGAAAATTCTTTGTCTCACAAACTGCGCATCGAGTTCTCAAATTGACATAATTTATTACATCGAATCATTACATTATGATCTTAGTACGCATTGAACTCTAAAATTACATCGAATTCGAGAATTGAAGTCAGATATAGTACCTGTACATAGCTACTGTGAAAACGCGTTGTTTCTCAAACTGCGCATCGAATTCTCAAAGTACACATTGAATTCTAAAATTACATGGAATTCCAGAATTGAAATCAGATACAGTACTTGTACATAGCTACTGTGAAAACTCGTTGTTTCAAAAACTGCGCATCGAATTCTCAAAGTGGTATAATTTATTCCATCGAATCATTGCACTACAGTCTCAGTATGCATTAAATTCTAAAATAACATCAAATCCCAGAATTGAAATCAGGTACAGTACCTGTACATAGCTGCCGTGAAAACTCTTTGTTTCACAAATTGCGCATCAAATTGTCAAAGTGATATAAATCATTCCATCGAATCACTGCATTACAGTCTCAGTAGACATTGAATTCTAAAATTACATGGAATTCCAGAATTGAAATCAGATACAGTACTTGTACATAGCTACTGTGAAAACGCTTTGTCTCACAAACTGCGCATCGAGTTCTCAAAGCGACATAATTTATTACATCGAATCATTGCATTACAGTCTCAGTACGCATTGAATTCTAAAATTACTTCGAATTCCAGCATTGAAATCAGATGCAGTACCTGTACATAGCTACTGTGAAAACTCGTTGTTTCACAAAGTGCGCATCGAATACTCAAAGTGATATAATATATTCCATCGAATCATTGCATTAGGGTCTCAGTACACATTGAATTCTACAATTACATGGCATTCCAGAATTGAAATCAGATACAGTACCTGTACATAGCTACTGTGAAAACTCGTTGTTTCACAAATTGCGCATCAAATTGTCAAAGTGATATAAATCATTCCATCGAATCACTGCATTACAGTCTCAGTACGCATTGAATTCTAAAATTGCATCGAATTCGAGAATTGAATTGTGAAAACTCGTTGTTTCACAAACTGCGCATCGAATTCTCAGAGTGATATAATATATTCCATCGAATCATTGCATTACAATCTCAGTATGCATTAAATTCTAAAATTACATCAAATCCCAGAATTGAAATCAGATACAGTGCCTGTACATAGCTGCCGCGAAAACTCTTTGTTTCACAAACTGCGCATCGAATTCTCAAAATGATATAATATATTCCATCGAATCATTGCATTGCAGTCTCAGTACACATTGAATTCTAAAATTACATGGAATTCCAGAAATGAAATCAGATACAGTACTTGTACATAGCTACTGTGAAAACTCTTTGTCTCACAAACTGTGCATCAAATTGTCAAAGTGATATAAATCATTCCAGCGAATCATTGCATTACAGTCTCAATATGCATTAAATTCTAAAATTACATCGAATTCCAGAATTGAAATCAGATACAGTACTTGTACATAGGTACTGTGAAAACTCGTTATTTCACAAACTGCGCATCGAATTCTCAAAGTGATATAATTTATTCCATCGAATCATTGCGTTACAGTCTCAGTATGCATTAAATTCTAAAATTACATCGAATTCCAGATTTGAAATCAGTCACAGTACTTGTACATAACTACTGTGAAAACTCGTTGTTTCACAAACTGCGCATGGAATGTCAAAGTGATATAATTCATTCCATTGAATCACTACATTACAGTCTCAGTACACATTGAATTCTAAAATTACATGGAACTCAGATACAGTACTTGTACATAGCTACTGTGAAAACTCTTTGCCTCACAAACTGCGCATCGAGTTCTCAAAGCGACTTAATTTATTCCATCGAATCATTGCATTGCAGTCTCAGTACAGATTGAATTCTAAAATTACATGGAATTCCAAAATTGAAATCAGATACAGTACTTGTACATAGCTACTGTGAAAACTCGTTGTTTCACAAACTGCGCATCGAATTCTCAAAGTGATATAATTTATTCCATCGAATCATTGCATTACAGTCTCAGTATGCATTAAATTCTAAAATACATCGAATTCCAGAATTAAAATCAGATACAGTACTTGTACATAGCTGCTGTGAAAACTCGTTGTTTCACAAACTGCGCATCGAATTCTCAGAGTGATATTTTATATTCCATCGAATCATTGCATTACAATCTCAGTATGCATTAAATTCTAAAATTACATCAAATCCCAGAATTGAAATCAGATACAGTGCCTGTACATAGCTGCCGCGAAAACTCTTTGTTTCACAAACTGCGCATCGAATTCTCAAAATGATATAATATATTCCATCGAATCATTGCATTGCAGTCTCAGTACACATTGAATTCTAAAATTACATGGAATTCCAGAAATGAAATCAGATACAGTACTTGTACATAGCTACTGTGAAAACTCTTTGTCTCACAAACTGCGCATCAAATTGTCAAAGTGATATAAATCATTCCAGCGAATCATTGCATTACAGTCTCAATATGCATTAAATTCTAAAATTACATCGAATTCCAGAATTGAAATCAGATACAGTACTTGTACATAGGTACTGTGAAAACTCGTTATTTCACAAACTGCGCATCGAATTCTCAATGTGATATAATTTATTCCATCGAATCATTGCGTTACAGTCTCAGTATGCATTAAATTCTAAAATTACATCGAATTCCAGATTTGAAATCAGTCACAGTACTTGTACATAACTACTGTGAAAACTCGTTGTTTCACAAACTGCGCATGGAATTGTCAAAGTGATATAATTCATTCCATTGAATCACTACATTACAGTCTCAGTACACATTGAATTCTAAAATTACATGGAACTCAGATACAGTACTTGTACATAGCTACTGTGAAAACTCTTTGCCTCACAAACTGCGCATCGAGTTCTCAAAGCGACTTAATTTATTCCATCGAATCATTGCATTGCAGTCTCAGTACAGATTGAATTCTAAAATTACATGGAATTCCAAAATTGAAATCAGATACAGTACTTGTACATAGCTACTGTGAAAACTCGTTGTTTCACAAACTGCACATCGAATTCTCAAAGTGATATAATTTATTCCATCGAATCATTGCATTACAGTCTCAGTATGCATTAAATTCTAAAATACATCGAATTCCAGAATTAAAATCAGATACAGTACTTGTACATAGCTGCTGTGAAAACTCGTTGTTTCACAAACTGCGCATCGAATTCTCAAAGTGATATAATTCATTCCATCGAATCACTGCATTACAGTCTCAGTACACATTGAATTCTAAAATTAAAGGAATTCCAGAATTGCAATCAGATACAGTACTTGTACATAGGTACTGTGAAAACTCGTTGTTTCACAAACTGCGCATCGACTTCTCAAAGTGATATAATTTATTCCAACGAATCATTGGATTACAGTCTCAGTATGCATTAAATTCTAAAATTACATCGAATTCCAGAATTGAAATCAGATACAGTACTTGTACATAGCTACTGTGAAAACTCGTTGTTTCACAAACTGCGCATCGAATTCTCAAAGTGGTATAATTCGTTCCATCGAATCACTGCATTACAGTCTTAGTATGCATTAAATTCTAAAATTACATCGAATTCCAGAATTGAAATCAGATACAGTACTTGTACATAGCTAATGTGAAAACTCGTTGTTTCACAAACTGCGCATCGAATTCTCAAAGTGATATAATTTATTCCATCGAATCATTGCATCACAGTCTCAGTATGCATTAAATTCTAAAATTACATCGAATTCCAGAATTGAAATCAGATACAGTACTTGTACATAGCTACTGTGAAAACTCTTTGTCTGACAAACTGCGCAACGAATACTCAAAGTGATATAATATATTCCATCGGATCATTGCATTACAGTCTCAGTACGCATTAAATTCTAAAATTACATCAAATTCCAGATTTGAAATCAGATATAGTACTTGTACATAGCTGCCGTGAAAACTCTTTGTTTCACAAATTGCGTATCAAATTGTCAAAGTGATATAAATCATTCCATCGAATCGCTGCATTACAGTCTCAATATGCATTAAATTCTAAAATTACATCGAATTCCAGAATTGAAATCAGATACAGTACTTGTACATAGCTAATGTTGAAAACTCGTTGTTTCACAAACTGCGCATCGAATTCTCAAAGTGATATAATTTATTCCATCGAATTATTGCATTACAGTCTCAGTATGCATTAAATTCTAAAATTACATCGAATTCCAGAATTGAAATCAAATACAGTACTTGTATATAGGTTCTGTGAAAACTCGTTGTTTCACAAACTGTGCATCGAATTGTCAAAGTAATATAATATATTCCATCGAATCATTGCATTACAGTCTCAGCACGCATTGAATTCTAAAATTACATGGAATTCCAGAATGGAAATCAGATACAGTACCTTGACAGAGCTACTGTGTAAACTCGTTGTTTCACAAACTGCGCATCGAATTCTCAAAGTGATATAATTCGTTCCATCGAATTACTGCATTACAGTCTAAGTACACATTGCATTCTAAAATTACATCAAACTCCAGAATTGAATTCAGATACAGTACTTGTACATAGCTACTGTGAAAACTCTTTGTTTCACAAATTGCGCATCAAATTGTCAGAGTGATCTAAATCATTCCATCGAATCACTGCATTACAGTCTCAGTACACATTGAATTCTAAAATTACATGGAATTTCCGAATTGAAATCAGATACAGCACTTGTACATAGCTACTGTGAAAACTCTTTGTGTCACAAACTGCGCATCGAGTTCTCAAAGTGACATAATTTATTACATCGAATCATTGCATTACAGTCTCAGCACGCATTGAATTCTAAAATTAAACCGAATTCGAGAATTGAAATCAGATACAGTACCTGTACATAGCTACTGTGAAAACTCGTTGTTTCACAAACTGCGCATCGAATTCTCAAAGTGATATAATATATTCCATCGAATCATTGCATTGCAGTCTCAGTACACATTGAATTCTAAAATAACATGGAATTCGAGAATTGAAATCAGATACAGTACTTGTAAATAGCTACTGTGAAAACTCGTTGTCTCACAAACTGCGCATCGAGTTCTCAAAGCGGCATAATTTATTACATCGAATCATTGCATTACAGTCTCAGTACGCATTGAATTCTAAAATTACATCGAATTCGAGAATTGAAATCAGATGCTGTACCTGTACATAGCTACTGTGAAAACTCGTTGTTTCACAAACTGCGCATCGAATTCTCAAAGTGATATAATATATTCCATCGAATCATAGCATTACAGTCTCAGTATGCATTAAATTCTAAAATTACATCAAATCCCAGAATTGAAATCAGATACAGTACCTGTACATAGTTGCCGCGAAAACTCTTTGTTTCACAAACTGCGCTTCGAATTGTCAAAGTAATATAATATATTCCAGCGAATCATTGCATTGCAGTCTCAGTACACATTGAATTCTAAAATTACATGGAATTCCAGAATTGAAATCAGATACAGTACTTGTACATAGCTACTGTGAAAACTCTTTGTCTCACAAACTGCGCATCGAGTTTTCAAAGCGACATAATTTATTACATCGAATCATTGCATTACAGTCTCAGTACACATTGAATTCTAAAATTACATGGAATTCCAGAATTGAAATCAGATACAGTACCTTGGCAGAGCTACTGTGAAAACTCGTTGTTTCACAAACTGCGCAATGAATTCTCAAAGTGATATAATATATTCCATCGGATCATTGCTTTACAGTCTCAGTACGCATTAAATTATAAAATTACATCAAATTCCAGATTTGAAATCAGACACAGTACCTGTACATAGCTGCCGTGAAAACCCTTTGTTTCACAAATTGCGTATCAAATTGTCAAAGTGATATAAATCATTCCATCGAATCGCTTAATTACAGTCTCAGTATGCATTAAATTCTAAAATTACATCGAATTCCAGAATTGAAATCAGATACAGTACTTGTATATAGGTTCTGTGAAAACTCGTTGTTTAACAAACTGCGCATCGAATTGTCAAAGTAATATAATATATTCCATCGAATCATTGCATTGCAGTCTCAGTACACATTGAATTCAAAATTACATGGAATTCCAGAATTGAAATCAGATACAGTACTTGTACATAGCTACTGTGAAAACTCTTTGTCTCACAAACTGCGCATCGAGTTCTCAAAGCGACATAATATATTAAATCGAATCATTGCATTACAGTATCCGTACACATTGAATTCTGATATTACATGGAATTCGAGCATTGAAATCAGATACAGTACCTTGGCAGAGCTTCTGTGAAAACTCGTTGTTTCACATACTGCGCAACGAATTCTCAAAGTGATATAAATCATTCCATCGAATCGCTGGATTACAGGCTCAGTATGCATTAAATTCTAAAATTACATCAAATCCCAGAATTGAAATCAGATACAGTACCTGTACATAGCTGCCGCGAAAACTCTTTGTTTCGCAAATTGTGCATAGAATTGTCAAAGTGATATAATTCATTCCATCGAATCACTGCATTACAGTCTCAGTACACATTGAATTCTAAAATTACATGGAATTCCAGAATTGAAATCAGATACAGTACCTGTACATAGCTGCCGTGGAAACTCTTTGTTTCACAAATTGCGCATCAAATTGTCAAAGTGATATAAATCATTCCATCGAATCACTGCATTACAGTCTCAGTACACATTGAATTCTAAAATTACAAGGAATTCCAGAACTGAAATCAGATACAGTACTTGTACATAGCTACTGTGGAAATTCTTTGTCTCACAAACTGCGCATCGAGTTCTCAAATTGACATAATTTATTACATCGAATCATTGTATTATGATCTTAGTACGCATTGAACTCTAAAATTACATCGAATTCGAGAATTGAAATCAGATACAGTACCTGTACATAGCTACTTTGAAAACGCGTTGTTTCTCAAACTGCGCATCGAATTCTCAAAGTGATATAATATATTCCATCGAATCATTGCATTACAGTCTCAGTATGCATTAAATTCTAAAATTACATCAAATCCCAGAATTGAAATCAGATACAGTACCTGTACCTAGCTGCCGCGAAAACTCTTTGTTTCGCAAATTGTGCATAGAATTGTCAAAGTGATATAATTCATTCCATCGAATCACTGCATTACAGTCTCAGTACACATTGAATTCTAAAATTACATGGAATTCCAGAATTGAAATCAGATACAGTACCTGTACATAGCTGCCGTGAAAACTCTTTGTTTCACAAACTGCGCATGGAATTGTCAAAGTAATATAATATATTCCAGCGAATCATTGCATTGTAGTCTCAGTACGCATTGAATTCTAAAATTACATCGAATTCGAGAATTGAAATCAGATGCAGTATCTGTACATAGATACTGTGAAAACTCGTTGTTTCACAAACTGCGCATCGAATTCTCAAAGTGATATAATATATTCCATCGAATCATTGCATTACAGTCTCAGTATGCATTAAATTCTAAAATTACATCAAATGCCAGAATTGAAATCAGATACAGTACCTGTACATAGCTGCCGCGAAAACTCTTTGTTTCGCAAATTGTGCATCGAATTGTCAAAGTGATATAATTCATTCCATCGAATTACTGCATTACAGTCTCAGTACACATTGAATTCTAAAATTATATGGAATTCCAGAATTGAAATCAGATACAGTACCTGTACATAGGTGCCGTGAAAACTCTTTGTTTCACAAATTGCGCATCAAATTGTCAAAGTGATATAAATCATTCCATCGAATCACTGCATTACACTCTCAGTACACATTGAATTCTAAAATTACAAGGAATTCCAGAATTGAAATCAGATACAGTACTTGTATATAGCTACTGTGAAAACTCTTTGTCTCACAAACTGCGCATCGAGTTCTCAAATTGACATAATTTATTACATCGAATCATTGCATTACAGTCTTAGAACGCATTGAACTCTAAAATTACATCGAATTCGAGAATTGAAATCAGATACAGTACCTGTACATAGCTACTGTGAAAACTCGTTGTTTCACAAACTGCGCATCGAATTCTCAAAGTGATATAATATATTCCATCGAATCATTGCATTACAGTCTCAGTATGCATTAAATTCTAAAATTAAATCAAATCCCAGAATTGAAATCAGATACAGTACCTGTACATAGTTGCCGCGAAAACTCTTATATTGCATTGCAGTCTCAGTACGCATTGAATTCTAAAATTACATCGAATTCGAGAATTGAAATCAGATGCAGTACCTGTTAATAGCTACTGTGAAAACTCGTTGTTTCACAAACTGCGCATCGAATTCTCAAAGTAATATAATATATTCCATCGAATCATTGCATTACAGTCTCAGTATGCATTAAATTCTAAAATCACATCAAATCCCAGAATTGAAATCAGATACAGTACCTGTACATAGCTGCCGCGAAAACTCTTTGTTTCGCAAATTGTGCATCGAATTGTCAAAGTGATATAATTCATTCCATCGAATTACTGCATTACAGTCTCAGTACACAATGAATTCTAAAATTACATGGAATTCCAGAATTGAAATCATATACAGTACCTGTACATAGCTGCCGTGAAAACTCTTTGTTTCACAAATTGCGCATCAAATTGTCAAAGTGATATAAATCATTCCATCGAATCACTGCATTACAGTCTCAGTACATATTGAATTCTAAAATTACATGGAATTCCAGAATTGGAATCAGATACAATACCTGTACATAGCTACTGTGAAAACTCGTTGTTTCACAACCTGCGCATCGAATTCTCAAAGTGATAAAATATATTCCATCGAGTCATTGCATTACAGGCTCAGTATGCATTAAATTCTAAAGTTACATCAAATCCCAGAATTGAAATCAGATACAGTACCTGTACATAGCTGCCGCGAAAACTCTTTGTTTCGCAAATTGTGCATCGAATTGTCAAAGTGATTATAATTCATTCCATCGAATCACTGCATTACAATCTCAGTACACATTGAATTCTAAAATTACATGGAATTCCAGAATTGAAATCAGATACAGTACCTGTACATAGCTGCCGTGAAAGCTCTTTGTTTCACAAATTGCGCATCAAATTGTCAAAGTGATATAAATCATTCCATCGAATCACTGCATTACAGTCTCAGTACACATTGAATTCAAAATTACATGGAATTCCAGAATTGAAATCAGATACAGTACTTGTACATAGCTACTGTGAAAACTCTTTGTCTCACAAACTGCGCATCGAGTTCTCAAAGCGACATAATATATTAAATCGAATCATTGCATTACAGTATCCGTACACATTGAATTCTGATATTACATGGAATTCGAGCATTGAAATCAGATACAGTACCTTGGCAGAGCTTCTGTGAAAACTCGTTGTTTCACATACTGCGCAACGAATTCTCAAAGTGATATAAATCATTCCATCGAATCGCTGGATTACAGGCTCAGTATGCATTAAATTCTAAAATTACATCAAATCCCAGAATTGAAATCAGATACAGTACCTGTACATAGCTGCCGCGAAAACTCTTTGTTTCGCAAATTGTGCATAGAATTGTCAAAGTGATATAATTCATTCCATCGAATCACTGCATTACAGTCTCAGTACACATTGAATTCTAAAATTACATGGAATTCCAGAATTGAAATCAGATACAGTACCTGTACATAGCTGCCGTGAAAACTCTTTGTTTCACAAATTGCGCATCAAATTGTCAAAGTGATATAAATCATTCCATCGAATCACTGTATTACAGTCTCAGTACACATTGAATTCTAAAATTACAAGGAATTCCAGAACTGAAATCAGATACAGTACTTGTACATAGCTACTGTGGAAATTCTTTGTCTCACAAACTGCGCATCGAGTTCTCAAATTGACATAATTTATTACATCGAATCATTGTATTATGATCTTAGTACGCATTGAACTCTAAAATTACATCGAATTCGAGAATTGAAATCAGATACAGTACCTGTACATAGCTACTGTGAAAACGCGTTGTTTCTCAAACTGCGCATCGAATTCTCAAAGTGATATAATATATTCCATCGAATCATTGCATTACAGTCTCAGTATGCATTAAATTCTAAGACTACATCAAAACCCAGAATTGAAATCAGATACAGTACCTGTACATAGTTGCCGCGAAAACTCTTTGTTTCACAAACTGCGCATGGAATTGTCAAAGTAATATAATATATTCCAGCGAATCATTGCATTGTAGTCTCAGTACGCATTGAATTCTAAAATTACATCGAATTCGAGAATTGAAATCAGATGCAGTATCTGTACATAGATACTGTGAAAACTCGTTGTTTCACAAACTGCGCATCGAATTCTCAAAGTGATATAATATATTCCATCGAATCATTGCATTACAGTCTCAGTATGCATTAAATTCTAAAATTACATCAAATGCCAGAATTGAAATCAGATACAGTACCTGTACATAGCTGCCGCGAAAACTCTTTGTTTCGCAAATTGTGCATCGAATTGTCAAAGTGATATAATTCATTCCATCGAATTACTGCATTACAGTCTCAGTACACATTGAATTCTAAAATTACATGGAATTCCAGAATTGAAATCAGATACAGTACCTGTACATAGGTGCCGTGAAAACTCTTTGTTTCACAAATTGCGCATCAAATTGTCAAAGTGATATAAATCATTCCATCGAATCACTGCATTACACTCTCAGTACACATTGAATTCTAAAATTACAAGGAATTCCAGAATTGAAATCAGATACAGTACTTGTATATAGCTACTGTGAAAACTCTTTGTCTCACAAACTGCGCATCGAGTTCTCAAATTGACATAATTTATTACATCGAATCATTGCATTACAGTCTTAGAACGCATTGAACTCTAAAATTACATCGAATTCGAGAATTGAAATCAGATACAGTACCTGTACATAGCTACTGTGAAAACTCGTTGTTTCACAAACTGCGCATCGAATTCTCAAAGTGATATAATATATTCCATCGAATCATTGCATTACAGTCTCAGTATGCATTAAATTCTAAAATTAAATCAAATCCCAGAATTGAAATCAGATACAGTACCTGTACATAGTTGCCGCGAAAACTCTTATATTGCATTGCAGTCTCAGTACGCATTGAATTCTAAAATTACATCGAATTCGAGAATTGAAATCAGATGCAGTACCTGTTAATAGCTACTGTGAAAACTCGTTGTTTCACAAACTGCGCATCGAATTCTCAAATTAATATAATATATTCCATCGAATCATTGCATTACAGTCTCAGTATGCATTAAATTCTAAAATCACATCAAATCCCAGAATTGAAATCAGATACAGTACCTGTACATAGCTGCCGCGAAAACTCTTTGTTTCGCAAATTGTGCATCGAATTGTCAAAGTGATATAATTCATTCCATCGAATTACTGCATTACAGTCTCAGTACACAATGAATTCTAAAATTACATGGAATTCCAGAATTGAAATCATATACAGTACCTGTACATAGCTGCCGTGAAAACTCTTTGTTTCACAAATTGCGCATCAAATTGTCAAAGTGATATAAATCATTCCATCGAATCACTGCATTACAGTCTCAGTACATATTGAATTCTAAAATTACATGGAATTCCAGAATTGAAATCAGATACAATACCTGTACATAGCTACTGTGAAAACTCGTTGTTTCACAACCTGCGCATCGAATTCTCAAAGTGATAAAATATATTCCATCGAGTCATTGCATTACAGGCTCAGTATGCATTAAATTCTAAAGTTACATCAAATCCCAGAATTGAAATCAGATACAGTACCTGTACATAGCTGCCGCGAAAACTCTTTGTTTCCCAAATTGTGCATCGAATTGTCAAAGTGATTATAATTCATTCCATCGAATCACTGCATTACAATCTCAGTACACATTGAATTCTAAAATTACATGGAATTCCAGAATTGAAATCAGATACAGTACCTGTACATAGCTGCCGTGAAAGCTCTTTGTTTCACAAATTGCGCATCAAATTGTCAAAGTGATATAAATCATTCCATCGAATCACTGCATTACAGTCTCAGTACACATTGAATTCTAAAATTGCAAGGAATTCCAAAATTGAAATCAGATACAGTACCTGTACATAGCTACTGTGAAAACTCGTTGTTTCACAAACTGCGCATCGAGTTCTCAAAGTGATATAATTCATTCCATCGAATCACTGCATTACAGTCTCAGTATGCATCAAATTCTAAAATTACATCGAATTCCAGAATTGAAATCAGATACAGTACCTTGGCAGAGCTACTGTGAAAACTCGTTGTTTCACAAACTGCGCAACGAATTCTCAAAGTGATATAATATATTCCATCGGATCATTGCATTACAGTCTCAGTACGCATTAAATTATAAAATTACATCGAATTCGAGAATTGAAATCAGATACAGTACCTGTACATAGCTACTGTGAAAACTCGTTGTTTCACAAACTGCGCATCGAATTCTCAAAGTGATATAATATATTCCATCGAATCATTGCATTACAGTCTCAGTATGCATTAAATTCTAAAATTACATCAAATCCCAGAATTGAAATCAGATACAGTACCTGTACATAGTTGCCGCGAAAACTCTTTGTTTCACAAACTGCGCATCGAATTGTCAAAGTAATATAATATATTCCAGCGAATCATTGCATTGCAGTCTCAGTACGCATTGAATTCTAAAATTACATCGAATTCGAGAATTGAAATCAGATGCAGTACCTGTTAATAGCTACTGTGAAAACTCGTTGTTTCACAAACTGCGCATCGAATTCTCAAAGTAATATAATATATTCCATCGAATCATTGCGTTACAGTCTCAGTATGCATTAAATTCTAAAATTACATCAAATCCCAGAATTGAAATCAGATACAGTACCTGTACATAGCTGCCGCGAAAACTCTTTGTTTCGCAAATTGTGCATCGAATTGTCAAAGTGATATAATTCATTCCATCGAATCACTGCATTACAGTCTCAGTACACATTGAATTCTAAAATTACATGGAATTCCAGAATTGAAATCAGATACAGTACCTGTACATAGCTGCCGTAAAAACTCTTTGTTTCACAAATTGCGCATCAAATTGTCAAAGTGATATAAATCATTCCATCGAATCACTGCATTACAGTCTCAGTACACATTGAATTCTCAAATTACATGGAATTCCAGAATTGAAATCAGATACAGTACTTGTATATAGCTACTGTGAGAACTCTTTGTCTCACAAACTGCGCATCGAGTTCTCAAATTGAACTCTAAAATTACATCGAATTCGAGAATTGAAATCAGATACAGTACCTGTACATAGCTACTGTGAAAACTCGTTGTTTCACAAACTGCGCATCGAATTCTCAAAGTGATATAATATATTCCATCGAATCATTGCATTACAGTCTCAGTATGCATTAAATTCTAAAATTACATCAAATCCCAGAATTGAAATCAGATACAGTACCTGTACATAGTTGCCGCGAAAACTCTTTGTTTCACAAACTGCGCATCGAATTGTCAAAGTAATATAATATATTCCAGCGAATCATTGCATTGCAGTCTCAGTACGCATTGAATTCTAAAATTACATCGAATTCGAGAATTGAAATCAGATGCAGTACCTGTTAATAGCTACTGTGAAAACTCGTTGTTTCACAAACTGCGCATCGAATTCTCAAAGTAATATAATATATTCCATCGAATCATTGCGTTACAGTCTCAGTATGCATTAAATTCTAAAATTACATCAAATCCCAGAATTGAAATCAGATAGAGTACCTGTACATAGATGCCGCGAAAACTCTTTGTTTCGCAAATTGTGCATCGAATTGTCAAAGTGATATAATTCATTCCATCGAATTACTGCATTACAGTCTCAGTACACATTGATTTCTAAAATTACATGGAATTCCAGAATTGAAATCAGATACAGTACCTGTACATAGGTGCCGTGAAAACTCTTTGTTTCACAAATTGCGTATCAAATTGTCAAAGTGATATAAATCATTCCATCGAATCACTGCATTACAGTCTCAGTACACATTGAATTCTCAAATTACATGGAATTCCAGAATTGAAATCAGATACAGTACTTGTATATAGCTACTGTGAGAACTCTTTGTCTCACAAACTGCGCATCGAGTTCTCAAATTGAACTCTAAAATTACATCGAATTCGAGAATTGAAATCAGATACAGTACCTGTACATAGCTACTGTGAAAACTCGTTGTTTCACAAACTGCGCATCGAATTCTCAAAGTGATATAATATATTCCATCGAATCATTGCATTACAGTCTCAGTATGCATTAAATTCTAAAATTACATCAAATCCCAGAATTGAAATCAGATACAGTACCTGTACATAGTTGCCGCGAAAACTCTTTGTTTCACAAACTGCGCATCGAATTGTCAAAGTAATATAATATATTCCAGCGAATCATTGCATTGCAGTCTCAGTACGCATTGAATTCTAAAATTACATCGAATTCGAGAATTGAAATCAGATGCAGTACCTGTTAATAGCTACTGTGAAAACTCGTTGTTTCACAAACTGCGCATCGAATTCTCAAAGTAATATAATATATTCCATCGAATCATTGCGTTACAGTCTCAGTATGCATTAAATTCTAAAATTACATCAAATCCCAGAATTGAAATCAGATAGAGTACCTGTACATAGATGCCGCGAAAACTCTTTGTTTCGCAAATTGTGCATCGAATTGTCAAAGTGATATAATTCATTCCATCGAATTACTGCATTACAGTCTCAGTACACATTGATTTCTAAAATTACATGGAATTCCAGAATTGAAATCAGATACAGTACCTGTACATAGCTGCCGCGAAAACTCTTTGTTTCGCAAATTGTGCATCGAATTGTCAAAGTGATATAATTCATTCCATCGAATCACTGCATTACAGTCTCAGTACACATTGAATTCTAAAATTACATGGAATTCCAGAATTGAAATCAGATACAGTACCTGTACATAGCTGCCGTAAAAACTCTTTGTTTCACAAATTGCGCATCAAATTGTCAAAGTGATATAAATCATTCCATCGAATCACTGCATTACAGTCTCAGTACACATTGAATTCTCAAATTACATGGAATTCCAGAATTGAAATCAGATACAGTACTTGTATATAGCTACTGTGAGAACTCTTTGTCTCACAAACTGCGCATCGAGTTCTCAAATTGAACTCTAAAATTACATCGAATTCGAGAATTGAAATCAGATACAGTACCTGTACATAGCTACTGTGAAAACTCGTTGTTTCACAAACTGCGCATCGAATTCTCAAAGTGATATAATATATTCCATCGAATCATTGCATTACAGTCTCAGTATGCATTAAATTCTAAAATTACATCAAATCCCAGAATTGAAATCAGATACAGTACCTGTACATAGTTGCCGCGAAAACTCTTTGTTTCACAAACTGCGCATCGAATTGTCAAAGTAATATAATATATTCCAGCGAATCATTGCATTGCAGTCTCAGTACGCATTGAATTCTAAAATTACATCGAATTCGAGAATTGAAATCAGATGCAGTACCTGTTAATAGCTACTGTGAAAACTCGTTGTTTCACAAACTGCGCATCGAATTCTCAAAGTAATATAATATATTCCATCGAATCATTGCGTTACAGTCTCAGTATGCATTAAATTCTAAAATTACATCAAATCCCAGAATTGAAATCAGATAGAGTACCTGTACATAGATGCCGCGAAAACTCTTTGTTTCGCAAATTGTGCATCGAATTGTCAAAGTGATATAATTCATTCCATCGAATTACTGCATTACAGTCTCAGTACACATTGATTTCTAAAATTACATGGAATTCCAGAATTGAAATCAGATACAGTACCTGTACATAGGTGCCGTGAAAACTCTTTGTTTCACAAATTGCGTATCAAATTGTCAAAGTGATATAAATCATTCCATCGAATCACTGCATTACAGTCTCAGTACACATTGAATTCTAAAATTACATGGAATTCCAGAATTGAAATCAGATACAGTACTTGTACATAGCTACTGTGAAAACTCTTTGTCTCACAAACTGCGCATCGAGTTCTCAAATTGACATAATTTATTACATCGAATCATTGCATTACAGTCTTAGTACGCATTGAACTCTAAAATTACATCGAATTCGAGAATTGAAATCAGATACAGTACCTGTACATAGCTACTGTGAAAACTCGTTGTTTCACAAACAGCGCATCGAATCCTCAAAGTGATATAATATATTCCATCGAATCATTGCATTATAGTCTCAGTATGCATTAAATTCTAAAATTACCTCAAATCCCAGAATTGAAATCAGATACAGTACCTGTACATAGTTGCCGCGAAAACTCTTTGTTTCACAAACTGCGCATCGAATTGTCAAAGTAATATAATATATTCCAGCGAATCATTGCATTCCAGTCTCAGTACACATTGAATTCTAAAATTACATGGAATTCCAGAATTGAAATCAGATACAGTACTCGTACATATCTACTGTGAAAACTCTTTGTCTCACAAACTGCGCATCGAGTTCTCAAAGCCACATAATTTATTACATCGAATCATTGCATTATAGTCTCAGTTCACATTGAATTCTAAAATTACATGGAATTCTGGAATGGAAATCAGATACAGTACCTTGACAGAGCTACTGTCAAAAGTAGTTGTTTCACAAACTGCGCAACGAGTTCTCAAAGTGATATAATATATTCCATCGGATCATTGCATTACAGTCTCAGTACGCATTAAATTATAAAATTACATCAAATTCCAGATTTGAAATCAGATACAGTACCTGTACATAGCTGCCGTGAAAACTCTTTGTTTCACAAATTGCGTATCAAATTGTCAAAGTGATATAAATCATTCCATCGAATCGCTGCATTACAGTCTCAGTATGCATTAAATTCTAAAATTACATCGAATTCCAGAATTGAAATCAGATACAGTACTTGTATATAGGTTCTGTGAAAACTCGTTGTTTCACAAACTGCGCATCGAATTGTCAAAGTAATATAATATATTCCATCGAATCATTGCATTACGGTCTCAGTACACATTGAATTCTAAAATTACATGGAATTCCAGAATTGACATCAGATACAGTACTTGTACATAGCTACTGTGAAAACTCTTTGTCTCACAAAATGCGCATCGAGTTCTCAAAGCGACCTAAATTATTACATCAAATCATTGCATTATAGTCTCAGTACACATTGAATTCTAAAATTACATGGATTTCCAGAATTGAAATCAGATACAGTACCTTGACAGAGCTACTGTGAAAACTCGTTGTTTCACAAACTGCGCAACGAATTCTCTAAGTGATATAATATATTCCATCGGATCATTGCATTACAGTCTCAGTGCGCATTAAATTCTAAAATTACATCAAATTCCAGATTTGGAATCAGATACAGTACCTGTACATAGCTGCCGTGAAAACTCTTTGTTTCCCAAATTGCGTATCAAATTGTCAAAGTGATATAAATCATTCCATCGAATTGCTGCATTACAGTCTCAGTATGCCTTAAATTCTAAAATTACATCGAATTCCAGAATTGAAATCAGATACAGAACTTGTATATAGGTTCTGTGAAAACTCGTTGTTTCACAAACTGCCCATCGACGACTCAAAGTGATATAATTTATTCCATCGAATCATTGCATTACAGTCTCAGTACGCATTAAATTCTAAAATTACATCGAATTCCAGAATTGAAATTAGATACAGCACTTATACATAGCTACTGTGAAAACTCGCTGTTTCACAAACTGCGCATCGAGTTTTCAAAGTGACATAATTTATAACATCGAATCATTGCATTACAGTCTCAGTACGCATTGAATTCTAAAATTACATCGAATTCGAGAATTGAAACCAGATACAGTACCTGTACATAGCTACTGTGAAAACTCGTTGTTTCACAAACTGCGCATCGAATTCTCAAAGTGACATAATTTATTACATCGAATCATTACATTGCAGTCTCAGTACGCATTAAATTCTAAAATTACATGGAATTCCAGAATTGAAATCAGCTACAGTACTTGCACATAGCTATTGTGAAAACTCTTTGTCTCACAAACTGCGCATCGAGTTTTCAAAGCGACATAATTTATTCCATCGAATCATTGCACTGCAGTCTCAGTACGCATTAAATTCTAAAATTACATCGAATTCGAGAATTGAAATCAGATGCAGTACCTGTTAATAGCTACTGTGAAAACTCGTTGTTTCACAAACTGCGCATCGAATTGTCAAAGTAATATAATATATTCCAGCGAATCATTGCATTGCAGTCTCAGTACGCATTGAATTCTAAAATTACATCGAATTCGAGAATTGAAATCAGATGCAGTACCTGTTAATAGCTACTGTGAAAACTCGTTGTTTCACAAACTGCGCATCGAATTCTCAAAGTAATATAATATATTCCATCGAATCATTGCATTACAGTCACAGTATGCATTAAATTCTAAAATTACAAGGAATTCGAGAATTGAAATCAGATACAGTACCTGTACATAGCTACTGTGAAAACTCGTTGTTTCACAAACTGCGCATCGAATTCTCAAAGTGACATAATTTATTACATCGAATCATTACATTGCAGTCTCAGTACGCATTAAATTCTAAAATTACATGGAATTCCAGAATTGAAATCAGCTACAGTACTTGCACATAGCTATTGTGAAAACTCTTTGTCTCACAAACTGCGCATCGAGTTTTCAAAGCGACATAATTTATTCCATCGAATCATTGCACTGCAGTCTCAGTACGCATTAAATTCTAAAATTACATCAAATCCCAGAATTGAAATCAGATACAGTACATGTACATAGCTGCCGCGAAAACTCTTTGTTTCGCAAATTGTGCATCGAATTGTCAAAGTGATATAGTTCATTCCATCGAATTACTGCATTACAGTCTCAGTACACATTGAATTCTAAAATTACATGGAATTCCAGAATTGAAATCAGATACAGTACCTGTACATAGCTGCCGTGAAAACTCTTTGTTTCACAAATTGCGCATCAAATTGTCAAAGTGATATAAATCATTCCATCGAATCACTGCATTACAGTCTCAGTACACATTGAATTCTAAAATTACAAGGAATTCGAGAATTGAAATCAGATACAGTACCTGTACATAGCTACTGTGATAACTCGTTGTTTCACAAACTGCGCATCGAGTTCTCAAAGTGATATAATTCATTCCATCGAATCACTGCATTACAGTCTCAGTATGCATTAAATTCTAAAATTACATCGAATTCCAGAATTGAAATCAGATACAGTACCTTGGCAGGGGCTACTGTGAAAACTCGTTGTTTCACAAACTGCGCAACGAATTCTCAAAGTGATATAATATATTCCATCGGATTACAGTCTCAGTACGCATTAAATTATAAAATTACATCAAATTCCAGATTTGAAATCAGATACAGTACCTGAAAAAATAAGTTTGTTTCTCATACTAATCCGATATGTTCACGCTACAAACTAATCTGTAATTTTAGGTCCAACAAACTTGTTGGTTACTGTAATGCCTACTTCATTATAGTTATAGATGCAGTTTGTAGCATTCAGTTCGTTACTGCAACAATCTGCCAAAAATTGTTAGTTTTTACCACAAAGTTCAATTAGTTATAAAAACGAACTATCTGTTTTTGCCACAATTAGTTTGCTCCGTTACTAAACTGAGTTGCTTGATAATACGAACTATGCTCATTAATACTACAACCAGTTTGTTATATGTACTGCGAAGGATTTTGTAAATTATACAAATAGTTCCTTATAACGACAAACTCAACAGTTGGTTTTATCATTAAGCCTCCCACTTTTCACGTTGTTACAAGACACATTATGAATTAATATATATAATGTGATACTAATTAATTATTCACACTTGCAGATGTTTTACCTGAAGACATAATATAAATAAAATAGCGAGATAGTATTTGCATAATGTTTAATTCAGACATATTATGCTTTATTGACAGAAATATATGATTTTTATTAATTTAATAGTAATTTAATAATTATGATTAGTTTTTAAGAAATACTTTTGAATTACAGTAACAACACTCTATAAGAAAACAAACTATAATTGTATGTAATTTTAGATACTTTTAAGTATATTTGTTCTTTTTTATATTTTAAAGCAGTATTTAGATAAATTGTTTATAATACATTATATCAATAGCAAATTTACTTAGTAAACGCCACATGATAGCGTAATGGCTTTAAATGATTTGAGATTACTTTCATCGCGGATGAAGGAACGAATTTAAATACATGTATAATATTTAAAAAAAAACATTTTTCGTTCATAAATTAAAATAAACGAGATATCAATATGGCGAATATCTCCATTAGATGAAACACCATCTTTTTGTGAGAAACTAAAAGAATTATAGTTTATATATTTCAATATCCCATTTTAGAAGTTAAGCTTATAGTATCTTATAATTAAATATTTGAAAAATTTTAGTAATTCAGGTACAAAATAGTAAGCCAGTTACAAAATAGATCGACAACATAATATGCAGATTTAATCGTAGAAATCCGAAAAGAGTTTATATCAGAATATAGTTATTTATTAATTGCAAATATTTCTCTCTTATAGTTAATACAAAAAAATTCGAATTCAAAATAATTTTTATACAAATTTCATTCGAATGGCAGTCACGATTTAAATCTGTATTAATCCAAGTTAGTTTTTAAATCGTACAAGTAATTTAGTTTTTAGCCTATGAATAAAAGTAGAATTATGTGTGACTTCATCTAATCTTTTAAAGCAATATATCCCTGTTAAAGCAATTTCGAAACAAAAATTTATTACACCCAATACTTTTAATTCCTCTATTCCTAACAAAATATTATCACCATCTACGATTATAAAAATTATTTTATAAAGTTGTTCAAAGTTATTCTTAACAGCCATTCCAATCTTGAATGTAGTACTCCCAATTTTAAGAAATTTAGTTGAAAATATTTCACGATCCCGTAAAAAACCTGGTAAAAGTGCACTAAAATGTGTATACTTAGGGAGCATAGTGCACATAATAGAATCCCCATCACCCACTTCTGTTTTTATATTTAACCCAGTTTTGCACAATAAACGATATGCAAATTTCAGCTGGGACTTAATTGCTAAAGTTTTACATAAATTTTTCCTACAAGTTGTTACAGAAGCAGCCAGTTTAAACTGTTTATGCTTGCCTTCAAGTCTCATGGACCATATTTTTCTTAGAGGCCCCAATTCCTCTATAATAGATGGATAATGCACCATAAAATGATGCTTTGGTTTCAATTCCCCTTTAAAAAGTCTAATATAAAGTTCATGATGCTCTTCTATAGTGATTTGCAATGCTAAAATATCCTGTTTACTAATTTCAAATAACATAACAATATCAATAATTTTAAGTAAAGCTAAAATGAATTGCCAAATTTCATCTTCTACAATAAGACCGTCAACAATGATGGGGAAATAATGCACAAAGCTATACATTTCTGAAGCTGACATTTTAAAATGACAATTTTTTATGTGTTCTAATTTCACTGGCGAAAAATTAATATCTGTTCCTGCAAAAAATTTCTCAATTCTCTTGTTTAATTCATCTAAGCTAATTATTCTGTTAGTTACGTAATATTCTAAAACGCGGGATATGTCATAATGACACACACCTTCAAAAATGTCGTGCATAATATCTACAGCCTTATTATCAAGAACATGGAAAGAGGGTATTCTATTAAAATAACAGAAATCTTTGTATCCGTATTGCTGTTTATCTAAATGATTTGAATAACTAGATTTTTTTCTTAATAATAACTTATCTTCAGAACAGGAGGTTTTCAGCACGCTTTTAGTTCCTGTACAAAAACGACAGTAATAATTACTGTTAAAGGAAGTCGTGAATCCAAGTATGGAATTAAGGCCTAAATTATCACCTAAAATAAGTCCCAATTTGAATTTAACGGACACTTCTTCAGAGGAAATTGTTATAATTATTCCTGTCTCTTCTAACTCAATTAGCTCATCTATTAAATGTTTTAAAATTGGTTGATATCCTAATACTTTATTGCGACTCTTAACAAACATAACCGGTAAAATATTTTCTAATTGTGAGGAGAATTCTGGCGGAATAATGGGAATTTGCAAATAGCATCCTAAAATCGACTGAGCACCACTATGTGATCCAAGGGCATTTCCCGTTTCAAAATCGTCAAAGTATAGATGTATGGGAAAAATGATTTCATGTGGTAATGAACTTTTAAGTTTTTCCTGCCATACACTCCCTTGAATAAAATTAACAAAATTTTCCTTTTCGGTTTTAATGTCTTGAACATATTTTATCAAACGATCAAAAACTGAAGGTAATTCTAAAAACTTTTTAAGTGAGAGACTAGGAGATACGATTGTAGCATTATTAAATTCGCGGCCGTTGTATAATAGAGGATATACTTTGGGCTCTATGTATACAGTGCTTCTTTCAAGCTTACTTAATATTTTGTGTTCACTATCATAATCTTTAAATGGTTTTCGACAAATTTCAATCAGCTGATTCATTTCTGCAGGCTCATTGATAAAGTCTTCCATAAAGTCAGCTATCCTGTTAAGTATAGAATCAGATATATGATCCAAAATTTGTCTTGCCTGCCTGCGGTTCATACTATTTTCATTATATAATTTCATTGTAAACAAGAACAAGGAATCTTTCAGACCAGATAGGGATTCCTCTGAAGTTTTTACCGGAATCGTGCTATTTTCTTCTGATTGTATTACAGGGCTTTTACACAAATTATTACTTATTGAATTTTTTAAAGAGCTCTCACTCAAATTTGATTTAGGCTGTAATGCATCTAATGGATGAGCTGTTTTGAGATGTTTTTGAAAGGATCGCATTGACTGAAATACTCTAGGACAATTAGGCTGGCCACATGGAAATAAGCTTGAAGAGTTTACATTGTGAATGTCTTTTAAATGTTTCGAAAGAGTTTTAGTACTTTGGTATAACTTTTTACATGAATAGCAAGTTAATGACATTATGACAAATCGGCTATTAATGAAGCTACGCTAGAAGACTTAATATCTAATTTAGTTTCTATATTATAAAAATACCTTTGTATGAAGGTCCAAACAAGTTTCGATTCTCTTGGATATTCTGCTTCGAGTGCATGAAACAATTTAAAGCATACATCTAATGCCTTCTGAAAACTGGTGAAGGTGTAAGATATTCCGTTGAAATAAACGTTGAATTCAGTATTCGAGATGCTATCTACTCCAATTGCAATGATTAGCGGTTGAAAAGTTAAGTTATTATTTAAACATCTTTGAGAAATTTCCTCTAATTTATCCCGCACTTGACATTTCTCCTATAATATAAAATCTGTATTAATAAATATTCTTCACATTTGGCGTCAAGTAGGGTTACCTCAACAGTTAGAATAAAACTTTGAATTGTTTCGATAATAGAAGGCTTCCAGACGCCGATTTTACCCCTTAATAATAAAATTGAACACAGCAGCGCGGCAAGTATACAATCTTTATAATCTGTTAAAATAATGTGTATTAAATAATTTGTTGGAATAAAAAATTATGAAACTACCATCGGTAATATCCTTTGATAAAAGTTTCACTAGTAAATTTTTTGAGTAGGAGTCCTTTATTTGTTTTTCATATACTGGCAAGATTTTAGTTGAAAATTTAGCCCACTTTGTAAAAATATCAAGATCTTTATTCGGATATATTCTATTGAAATCTAGTTCAATCTGTGAAACATATAAGTACTAATCTTTTCATAAAATTATCTATTTCTTCTGGTAAATACCAATGTGTATCCAAGAGCATGTTTCAATAAAGGCCAATCCAAAACTGTTTCCTGAATTTTTTTCGTAGAGTAGCTACTTCTTCTAATTGAGAAACATTCTTCCCACTTACTGATCACTTCGGGCCAAGGGTGATCATTAAATTTTAACCAAATTCGCGATTGCTCAAGATCTGCAATATCTATTGATAAAAGGATTAAATAAAAATTTGTTTAGATTTCTAGGTAAAACACTATAAAGCTAATGTGTAGTATTTTGTCATAAATACGAATAATATAAATCAAATGATAGGGTCTAAGACATATACTACTCAGGAAATATCAAACGTTGACTTCAATTTAACCTTTTTGTTCGGTGCCTGCCTGTGATGGATGTGCTGATACCGGATCAGTGTATTCCTCCTCATTCAACAACTTTCTTTTACTAATGAGTCGAGGAAACATATCCAAGTTCCTATATTTTCGTATGTCATTATAGTATCGATTACACAGCTTTCCCTTCAGGCTATTATTTTTGGCCTTTGCTATGAAATAAGTCTCCTAGAAAAATTTTAAATTATATAATTCTAAAAATTTAAATTTAGATAGCATACAGTAGATTCTTTAGGAAACATATTAACTATTTCGAGCGAGCAATGTTCAAATATAAGTTTTGTCATTGGTTTTTCAGCATTTATAAAATATTCACTAATGCATTCAACTAACTTCTGTCTGGATTCTGCATTTAACCGACCATTAACTTTAAAATATTCCTGTACAAATTTTCCTTTTGCGCAATCTAATATTTCTTCTAGGCTCTGAAATTACGGAATTTCCAATATAATGTAGTTTGTATACACATACATTTTTCTTTTATAATACCGGTAGATTGGCTCCTGAATTGTCCACTTTGGCAGGTTTTTTGGAAGAAGTTGGTGTGCCAGTTATAGAGTCACTATTCAGAGCGCTTATGAACCAAGGCTCCGGTTCTTGTCTGACAGTATTTAAATTCTACTTTCAAAATATATATATGTATTAAATAGGTTTTAAATATTAGAAATTATATGTGTTCCATACATTTCGCTTCTTCCACTCATTTAAACGAAGCCTAAATTTTATTCGCCGGCCTAGTTTTTCATTTGGGAAAAGTATTTTTAAATCTTCTTCTTCCAAATTCAGAAAGCATTCGTAATCAATTTCACGCTCTATGTAAAAAATAATATAAATAATATATGTGTTTGCTTGAACCGAACTAGAAATCAAAGTACTTTTAAAATCTTCTATATACTCTTGAAAACCCCAGTTTATCATTAATTCCGTTATCATTGCTTCAGAGTCAATAATATCAATGTTTTCTATATTTGTCATCTGAAAACAACAAATGGAGATAAATTCATTGAAAGACCAGATTTGATATTATAAAAAAGTTAATAACTCACAATCAGTAATGGTAACTTAACTAATATTTTATAATAACACGCTGGTTAATGCATAAAACTTCTTTCTAACACATGTTTAATGAGAATTGTACTTGACCCAGCACTGCAGATATAGGGTTTTTAAATGGAAATTTTGGAATTTTAACATTCTTGTTTTAAATTGAATCCTAAAATTTTCTGTTAGTATACGAACACTTTTTATTCAAATTAAAATTATATATATATATATATATAATTATATATATATATAATTATAATTAATAATTTGTTGCAATCACTTAGGTGTACGGTTAAAAAAATATTATAAAAAATTAAATTAACACTAGAAAGATTGAAATTTAGTATATACCTACATTTCCCAAAAGCAGTGAAAATGACAGCATTGTGAAAGAATAACTAAAGCAGAAAAAATAATTTGTAATGTCATTTGGTATTAATTTAAAAACCATCAATTTTTTTCTTAGAAATTTGCTGGAAATTTATTCTTTAGAATTTGTATACATTTTTGAGGCCGTCAACTGCACACATGAAAGTATTGTATCTCAAAATAACTCCAGTCGGCCACCAAAGTGAATAATTCCACCGAAACATTTTCTGTAAATTTCTAAATAGAAATTAATGCTTATTGCTCAACTCATTGCTCATGAAATTGCAATACAGGGGCGAACAAGTCACACAAAAAATTTAAGAAATTCAATAATAAAATTCATTTAATTAATTTAAATTTCCCAAGGACTCAAAATGACTACTTTTGGGCAATATAGGTATAAAACATACATAAATACAACTATTAATAAATGCATTTATGTCATGTATAAAAAGTCTTAGAATTCTATGTTATAACATATAATTTTTTTTTCTAAACGAAATTAAAAAGCAGTCAAAATTAATTCTTTGGGCAATCCTGTGTTAATATTTTATAAAACAATTAGAAAACACTTACCTTAGCTTATTTACCACTTCTTTAATAATTTATCACAATTAATTAATGCACACCTCACTCGGTAAGTATACTTAAAGCCAAATATAAATTCTTATTGTTAACTGTATTACTGTTTATTTACCGCTTGTTCAACAAATCACGCACTCAATGAACACCTCACTCGGCAAGTACTTAAAGCCAACTGGTAACTTGCTGAATTCCGTCTAATTATCTATAGGTTTTATATAAATTTGTATCATTTACAAACAGTTCGTAGTTGAAACACACAGTTCGTAGTTGAAACAAACACTTATAATATGCCATTGTATATATGACGGAGAGTTTTGAATTGTTACAAACAGTTTTTAAATGTTACAAACTAAGTATTACAAACTACATATGTATATAGTATCGAAAGTCCGTTAGGGGGTTTGTTTTCTTCATGATCAGTTGGTTATATTAACAAAAAGTTGTTTAATGAAATGAACCAAAATTAACAGACTACATTTTGTATTTATCACAAACTTATTTTTTCAGTGTAGCTGCCGTGAAAACACTTTGTTTCACTAATTGCGTATCAAATTATCAAACTGATATAAATGATTCCATCGTATCGCTTAATTACAGTCTCAGTATGCATTAAATTCTAAAATTACATCGAATTCCAGAATTGAAATCAGATACAGTACTTGTATATAGGTTCTGTGAAAACTCGTTGTTTCACAAACTGCGCATCGAATTGTCAAAGTAATATAACATATTCCATCGAATCATTGCATTGCAGTCTCAGTACACATTGAATTCTAAAATTACATGGATTTCCAGAATTGAAATCAGATACAATACCTGTACATAGCTTCTGTGAAAACTCGTTGTTTCACAAACTACGCATCGACGACTCAAAGTGATATAATTTATTCCATCGAATCATTGCATTACAGTCTCAGTACGCATTAAATTCTAAAATTACATCGAATTCCAGAATTGAAATTAGATACAGCACTTGTACATAGCTGCCGCGAAAACTCTTTGTTTCGCAAATTGTGCATCGAATTGTCAAAGTGATATAATTCATTCCATCGGATCACTGCATTACAGTCTCAGTACACATTGAATTCTAAAATTACATGGAATTCCAGAATTGAAATCAGATACAATACCTGTACATAGCTACTGTGAAAACTCGTTGTTTCACAACGTGCGCATCGAATTCTCAAAGTGATATAATATATTCCATCGAATCATTGCATTACAGGCTCAGTATGCATTAAATTCTAAAATTACATCAAATCCCAGAATTGAATTCAGATACAGTACCTGTACATAGCTGCCGCGAAAACTCTTTGTTCGCAAATTGTGCATCGAATTGTCAAAGTAATATAATATATTCCAGCGAATCATCGCATTGCAGTCTCAGTACGCATTGAATTCTAAAATTACATCGAATTCCAGAATTGAAATCAGATACAGTACCTGTACATAGCTACTGTGAAAACTCGTTGTTTCACAAACTGCGCATCGAATTCTCAAAGTGATATAATATATTCCATCGAATCATTGCATTACAGTCTCAGCATGCATTAAATTCTAAAATTACATCAAATGCCAGAATTGAAATCAGATACAGTACCTGTACATAGCTGCCGCGAAAACTCTTTGTTTCGCAAATTGTGCATCGAATTGTCAAAGTGATATAATTCATTCCATCGAATTACTGCATTACAGACTAAGTACACATTGAATTCTAAAATTACATGGAATTCCAGAATTGAAATCAGATAGGTACAGTACCTGTACATAGCTGCCGTGAAAACTCTTTGTTTCACAAATTGCGCATCAAATTGTCAAAGTGATATAAATCATTCCATCGAATCACTGCATTACAGTCTCAGTACACATTGAATTCTAAAATTACAAGGAATTCCAGAATTGAAATCAGATACAGTACTTGTATATAGCTACTGTGAGAACTCTTTGTCTCACAAACTGCGCATCGAGTTCTCAAATTGACATAATTATTACATCGAATCATTGCATTACAGTCTTAGAACGCATTGAACTATAAAATTACATCGAATTCGAGAATTGAAATCAGATACAGCACCTGTACATAGCTACTGTGAAAACTCGTTGTTTCACAAACTGCGCATCGAATTCTCAAAGTGATATAATATATTCCATCGAATCATTGCATTACAGTCTCAGTATGCATTAAATTCTAAAATTACATCAAATCCCAGAATTGAAATCAGATACAGTACCTGTACATAGTTTGCCGCGAAAACTCTTTGTTTCACAAAACTGCGCATCGAATTGTCAAAGTAATGTAATATATTCCAGCGAATCATTGCATTGCAGTCTCAGTACGCATTGAATTCTAAAATTACATCGAATTCGAGAATTGATATCAGATGCAGTACCTGTTAATAGCTACTGTGAAAACTCGTTGTTTCACAAACTGCGCATCGAATTCTCAAAGTAATATAATATATTCCATCGAATCATTGCATTACAGTCTCAGTATGCATTAAATTCTAAAATTACATCAATCCCTGAATTGAAATCAGATACAGTACCTGTACATAGATGCCGCGAAAACTCTTTGTTTCGCAAATTGTGCATCGAATTGTCAAAGTGATATAATTCATTCCATCGAATTACTGCATTACAGTCTCAGTACACATTGAATTCTAAAATTACATGGAATTCCAGAATTGAAATCAGATACAGTACCTGTACATAGCTGCCGTGAAAACTCTTTGTTTCACAAATTGCGCATCAAATTGTCAAAGTGATATAAATCATTCCATCGAATCACTGCATTACAGTCTCAGTACACATTGAATTCTAAAATTACAAGGAATTCCAGAATTGAAATCAGATACAGTACTTGTACATAGCTACTGTGAAAACTCTTTGTCTCACAAACTGCGCATCGAGTTCTCAAAATGACATAATTTATTACATCGAATCATTGCATTACAGTCTTAGTACGTATTGAACTCTAAAATTATATCGAATTCGAGAATTGAAATCAGATACAGTCCCTGTACATAGGTACTGTGAAAACTCGTTGTTTCACAAACTGCGCATCGAATCCTCAAAGTGATATAATATATTCCATCGAATCATTGCATTACAGTCTCAGTATGCATTAAATTCTAAAATTACCACAAATCCCAGAATTGAAATCAGATACAGTACCTGTACATAGTTGCCGCGAAAACTCTTTGTTTCACAAACTGCGCATCGAATTGTCAAAGTAATATAATATATTCCAGCGAATCATTGCATTTCAGTCTCAGTACACATTGAATTCTAAAATTACATGGAATTGCAGAATTGAAATCAGATACAGTACTTGTACATAGCTACTGTGAAAACTCTTTGTCTCACAAACTGCGCATCGTGTTCTCAAAGCCACATAATTTATTACATCGAATCATTGCATTATAGTCTCAGTTCACATTGAAATCTAAAATTACATGGAATTCCAGAATGGAAATCAGATACAGTACCTTGACAGAGCTACTGTCAAAACTCGTTGTTTCACAAACTGCGCAACGAGTTCTCAAAGTGATATAATATATTCCATCGGATCATTGCATTACAGTCTCAGTACGCATTAAATTATAAAATTACATCAAATTCTAGATTTGAAATCAGATACAGTACCTGTACATAGCTGTCGTGAAAACTCTTTGTTTCACAAATTGCGTATCAAATTGTCAAAGTGATATAAATCATTCCTTCGAATCGCTGCATTACAGTCTCAGTATGCATTAAATTCTAAAATTACATCGAATTCCAGAATTGAAATCAGATATGGTACTTGTATATAGGTTCTGTGAAAACTCGTTGTTTCACAAACTGCGCATCGAATTGTCACAATAAAATAATATATTCCATCGAATCATTGCATTGCAGTCTCAGTACACATTGAATTCTAAAATTACATGGAATTCCAGAATTGACATCAGATACAGTACTTGTACAAAGCTACTGTGAAAACCCTTTGTCTCACAAAATGCGCATCGAGTTCTCAAAGCGACCTAAATTATTACATCGAATCATTGCATTATAGTCTCAGTACACATTGAATTCTAAAATTACATGGAATTCCAGAATTGAAATCAGATACAGTACCTTGACAGAGCTACTGTGAAAACTCGTTGTTTCACAAACTGCGCAACGAATTCTCAAAGTGATATAATATATTCCATCGGATCATTGCATTACAGTCTCAGTGCGCATTAAATTCTAAAATTACATCAAATTCCAGATTTGGAATCAGATACAGTACCTGTACATAGCTGCCGTGGAAACTCTTTGTTTCACAAATTGCGTATCAAATTGATAAGGTGATATAAATCATTCCATCGAATCGCTGCATTACAGTCTCAGTATGCATTAAATTCTAAAATTACATCGAATTCCAGAATTAAAAAAAAGATACAGTACTTGTATATAGGTTCTGTGAAAACTCGTTGTTTCACAAACTGCGCATCGACGTCTCAAAGTGATATAATTTATTCCATCGAATCATTGCATTACAGTCTCAGTACGCATTAAATTCTAAAATTACATCGAATTCCAGAATTGAAATTAGATACAGCACTTATATATAGCTTCTGTGAAAACTCGTTGTTTCACAAACTGCGCATCGAGTTCTCAAAGTGATATAATTCATTCCATCGAATCACTGCGTTACAGTCTCAGTACGCATTTAATTCTAAAATTACATGGAATTGCAGAACTGAAATCAGATACAGTACTTGTACATAGCTACTGTGAAAACTCTTTGTCTCACAAACTGCGCATCGAGTTTTCAAAGTGATATAAATCATTCCATTGAATCACTGCATTACAGTCTCAGTATGCATTAAATTCTAAAATTACATCGAATTCCAGAATTGAAATCAGATGCAGTACTTGTACATAGCTACTATGAAAACTCTTTGTCTCACAAACTGCGCATCGAGCTCTGAAAGTGACATAATTTATAACATCGAATCATTGCATTACAGTCTCAGTACGCATTGAATTCTAAAATTACATCGAATTCGAGAAATGAAACCAGATACAGTACCTGTACATAGCTACTGTGAAAACTCGTTGTTTCACAAACTGCGCATCGAATTCTCAAAGTGACATAATTTATTACATCGAATCATTACATTGCAGTCTCAGTACGCATTAAATTCTAAAATTACATGGAATTCCAGAATTGAAATCAGCTACAGTACTTGCACATAGCTATTGTAAAAACTCTTTGATTCACAAACTGTGCATCGAGTTTTCAAAGCGACATAATTTATTCCATCGAATCATTGCACTGCAGTCTCAGTACGCATTAAATTCTAAAATTACATCAAACTCCAGAATTGAATTCAGATACAGTACTTGTACATAGCTACTGTGAAAACTCTTTGTTTCACAAATTGCGCATCAAATTGTCAAAGTGATATAAATCATTCCATCGAATCACTGCATTACAGTCTCAGTACACATTGAATTCTAAAATTACATGAAATTTCAGAATTGAAATCAGATACAGTACTTGTAAATAGCTACTGTGAAAACTCTTTGTCTCACAAACTGCGCATCGAGTTCTCAAAGTGACATAATTTATTACATCGAATCATTGCATTACAGTCTCAGTACGCATTGAATTCTAAAATTACAAGGAATTCCAGAATTGAAATCAGATACAGTACCTGTACATAGCTACTGTGAAAATTCGTTGTCTCACAAACTGCGCATCGAATTGTCAAAGTAATATAATATATTCCAGCGAATCATTGCATTGCAGTCTCAGTACGCATTGAATTCTAAAATTACATCGAATTCGAGAATTGAAATCAGATGCAGTACCTGTTAATAGCTACTGTGAAAACTCGTTGTTTAACAAACTGCGCATCGAATTCTCAAAGTAATATAATATATTCCATCGAATCATTGCATTACAGTCTCAGTATGCATTAAATTCTAAAATTACATCACATCCCAGAATTGAAATCAGATACAGTACCTGTACATAGCTACCGCGAAAACTCTTTGTTTCGCAAATTGTGCATCGAATTGTCAAAGTGATATAATTCATTCCATCGAATTACTGCATTACAGTCTCAGTACACATTGAATTCTAAAATTACATGGAATTCCAGAATTGAAATCAGATACAGTACCTGTACATATCTGCCGTGAAAACTCTTTGCTTCACAAATTGCGCATCAAATTGTCAAAGTGATATAAATCATTCCATCGAATCAATGCATTACAGTCTCAGTACACATTGAATTCTAAAATTACAAGGAATTCCAGAATTGAAATCAGATACAGTACCTGTACATAGCTACTGTGAAAACTCGTTGTTTCACAAACTGCGCATCGAGTTCTCAAAGTGATATGATTCATTCCATCGAATCACTGCATTACAGTCTCAGTATGCACTAAATTCTAAAATTACATCGAATTCCAGAATTGAAATCAGATACAGTACCTTGGCAGAGCTACTGTGAAAACTCGTTGTTTCACAAACTGCGCAACGAATTCTCAAAGTGATATAATATATTCCATCGGATTACAGCCTTAGTACGCATTAAATTATAAAATTACATCAAATTCCAGATTTGAAATCAGATACAGTACCTGTACATAGCTGCCGTGAAAACACTTTGTTTCACTTATTGCGTATCAAATTGTCAAACTAATATAAATCATTCCATCGAATCGCTTAATTACAGTCTCAGTATGCATTAAATTCCAAAATTACATCGAATTCCAGAATTGAAATCAGATACAGTACTTGTATATAGGTTCTGTGAAAACTCGTTGTTTCACAAACTGCGCATCGAATTGTCAAAGTAATATAACATATTCCATCGAATCATTGCATTGCAGTCTCAGTACACATTGAATTCTAAAATTACATGGATTTCCAGAATTGAAATCATATAGAGTACTTGTACATAGCTACTGTGAAAACTCTTTTTCTCACAAACTGCGCATCGAGTTCTCAAAGCGACATAATTTATTACATCGAATCACTGCATTACAGTCTCAGTATGCACTAAATTCTAAAATTACATCGAATTCCAGAATTGAAATCAGATACAGTACCTTGGCAGAGCTACTGTAAAAACTCGTTGTTTCACAAACTGCGCAACGAATTCTCAAAGTGATATAATATATTCCATCGGATCATTGCATTGCAGTCTCAGTACGCATTAAATTATAAAATTACATCAAATTCCAGATTTGAAATCAGATACAGTACCTGTACATAGCTGCCGTGAAAACTCTTTGTTTCACAAATTGCGTATCAAATTGTCAAAGTGATATAAATCATTCCATCGAATCGCTGGATTACAGTCTCAGTATGCATTAGATTCTAAAATTACATCGAATTCCAGAATTGAAATCAGATACAGTACGTGTATATAGCTACTGTGAAAACTCGTTGTTTCACAAACTGCGCATCGACGTCTCAAAGTGATATAATTTATTCCATCGAATCATTGCATTACAGTCTCAGTACGCATTAAATTCTAAAATTACATCGAATTCCAGAATTGAAATTAGATGCAGCACATGTGCATAGCTGCCGCGAAAACTCTTTGTTTCGCAAATTGTGCATCGAATTGTCAAAGTGATATAATTCATTCCATCGAATCACTGCATTACAGTCTCAGTACACATTGAATTCTAAAATTACATGGAATTCCAGAATTGAAATCAGATACAGTACCTGTACATAGCTACTGTGAAAACTCGTTGTTTCACAAACTGCGCATCGAGTTCTCAAAGCGATATAATTCATTCCATCGAATCACTGCATTACAGTCTCAGTATGCATTAAATTCTAAAATTACATGGATTTCCAGAATTGAAATCATATAGAGTACTTGTACATAGCTACTGTGAAAACTCTTTGTCTCGCAAACTGCGCATCGAGTTCTCAAAGCGACATAATTTATTACATCGAATCATTGCATTACAGTCTCAGTACACATTAAATTCTAAAGTTACATGGAATTCCAGAATTGAAATCAGATACAGTACCTTGGCAGAGCTACTGTGAAAACTCGTTGTTTCACAAACTGCGCAACGAATTCTCAAAGTGATATAATATATTCCATCGGATCATTGCATTGCAGTCTCAGTACGCATTAAATTATAAAATTACATCAAACTCCAGATTTGAAATCAGATAAAGTACCTGTACATAGCTGCCGTGAAAACTCTTTGTTTCACAAATTGCGTATCAAATTGTCAAAGTGAAATAAATCATTCCATCGAATCGCTGCATTACAGTCTCAATATGCATTAAATTCTAAAACTACATCGAATTCCAGAATTGAAATCAGATACAGTATTTGTACATAGCTAATGTTAAAACTCGTTGTTTCACAAACTACGCATCGACGTCTCAAAGTGATATAATATATTCCATCGGATCATTGCATTACAGTCTCAGTACGCATTAAATTCTAAAATTACATCGAATTCCAGAATTGAAATTAGATACAGCACTTGTACATAGCTGCCGCGAAAGCTCTTTGTTTCGCAGATTGTGCATCGAATTGTCAAAGTGATATAATTCATTCCATCGAATCACTGCATTACAGTCTCAGTACACATTGAATTCTAAAATTACATGGAATTCCAGAATTGAAATCAGATACAATACTTGTACATAGCTACTGTGAAAACTCGTTGTTTCACAAACTGCGCATCGAATTCTCAAAGTGATATAATATATTCTATCGAATCATTGCATTACAGGCTCAGTATGCATTAAATTCTAAAATTACATCAAATCCCAGAATTGAAATCAGATACAGTACCTGTACATAGCTGCCGCGAAAACTCTTTGTTTCGCAAATTGTGCATCAAATTGTCAAAGTGATATAATTCATTCCATCGAATCACTGCATTACAGTCTCAGTACACATTGAATTCTAAAATTACATGGAATTCCAGAATTGAAATCAGATACAGTATCTGTACATAGCTGCCGTGAAAACTCTTTGTTTCACAAATTGCGCATAAAATTGTCAAAGTGATATAAATCATTCCATCGAATCACTGCATTACAGTCTCAGTACACATTGAATTCTAAAATTACAAGGAATTCCAGAAATGAAATCAGATACAGTAATTGTACATAGCTACTGTGAAAATTCTTTGTCTCACAAACTGTGCATCGAGTTCTCAAATTGACATAATTTATTACATCGAATCATTGCATTATGATCTTAGTACGCATTGAACTCTAAAATTACATCGAATTCGAGAATTGAAATCAGATAGAGTACCTGTACATAGCTACTGTGAAAACTCGTTGTTTCACAAACTGCGCATCGAATTCTCAAAGTGATATAATATATTCCATCGAATCATTGCATTACAGTCTCAGTATGCATTAAATTCTAAAATTACATCAAAACCCAGAAATGAAATCAGATACAGTACCTGTACATAGTTGCCGCGAAACTCTTTGTTTCACAAACTGCGCATCGAATTGTCAAAGTAATATAATATATTCCAGCGAATCATTGCATTGCAGTCTCAGTACGCATTGAATTCTAAAATTACATCGAATTCGAGAATTGAAATCAGATGCAGTACCTGTACATAGCTACTGTGAAAACTCGTTGTTTCACAAACTGCGCATCAAACTCTCAAAGTGATATAATATATTCCATCGAATCATTGCATTACAGTCTCAGTATGCATTAAATTCTAAAATTACATCAAATGCCAGAATTGAAATCAGATACAGTACTTGTATATACGTTCTGTGAAAACTCGTTGTTTCACAAACTGCGCATCGAGTTTTCAAAGCGACATAATTTATTCCATCGAATCATTGCATTGTAGTCTCAGTACGCAATAAATTCCAAAATTACATCGAATTCCAGAATTGAAATTAGATACAGCATTAATACATAGCTACTGTGAAAACTCGTTGTTTCACAAACTGCGCATCGAGTTCTCATAGTGATATAATTCATTCCATCGAATCACTGCATTACAGTCTCAGTACACATTTAATTCTAAAATTACATGGAATTGCAGAATTGAAATCAGATACAGTACTTGTACATAGCTAATGTGAAAACTCTTTGTCTCACAAACTGCGCATCGAGTTCTCAAAGTGATATAAATCATTCCATTGAATCACTGCATTACAGTCTCAGTATGCATTCAATTCTAAAATTACATCGATTTCCAGAATTGGAATCAGATGCAGTACTTGTATATACGTTCTGTGAAAACTCGTTGTTTCACAAACTGCGCATCGAGTTTTCAAAGCGACATAATTTATTCCATCGAATCATTGCATTGCAGTCTCAGTACGCATTAAATTCTAAAATTACGTCAAATCCAGAATTGAATTCAGATACAGTATTTGTACATAGCTACTGTGAAAACTCTTTGTTTCACAAATTGCGCATAAAATTGTCAAAGTGATATAAATCATTCCATCGAATCACTGCATTACAGTCTCAGTACACATTGAATTCTAAAATTACATGGAATTTCAGAATTGAAATCAGATACAGTACTTGTACATAGCTACTATGAAAACTCTTTGTCTCACAAACTGCGCATCGAGTTCTGAAAGTGACATAATTTATAACATCGAATCATTGCATTACAGTCTCAGTACGCATTGAATTCAAAAATTACATCGAATTCGAGAATTGAAATCAGATACAGTACCTGTACATAGCTACTGTGAAAACTCGTTGTCTCACAAACTGCGCATCGAGTTCTCAAAGCGGCATAATTTATTACATCGAATCATTGCATTACAGTCTCAGTACGCATTGAATTCTAAAATTAAATCGAATTCGAGAATTGAAATCAGATACAGTACCTGTACATAGCTACTGTGAAAACTCGTTGTCTCACAAACTGCGCATCGAGTTCTCAAAGCGGCATAATTTATTACATCGAATCATTGCATTACAGTCTCAGTACGCATTGAATTCTAAAATTACATCGAATTCGAGAATTGAAATCAGATGCAGTACCTGTACATAGCTACTGTGAAAACTCGTTGTTTCACAAACTGCGCATCGAATTCTCAAAGCGACATAATTTATTCCATCGAATAATTGCACTGCAGTCTCAGTACGCATTAAATTCTAAAATTACATCAAACTCCAGAATTGAATTCAGATACAGTACATGTACATAGCTACTGTGAAAACTCTTTGTTTCACAAATTGCGCATCAAATTGTCAAAGTGATATATATCATTCCATCGAATCACTGCATTACAGTCTCAGTACACATTGAATTCTAAAATTACATGGAATTTCAGAATTGAAATCAGATACAGTACTTGTAAATAGCTACTGTGAAAACTCTTTGTCTCACAAACTGCGTATCGAGTTCTCAAAGTGACATAATTTATTACATCGAATCATTGCATTACAGTCTCAGTACGCATTGAATTCTAAAATTAAATCGAATTCGAGAATTGAAATCAGATACAGTACCTGTACATAGCTACTGTGAAAACTCGTTGTCTCACAAACTGCGCATCGAGTTCTCAAAGCGGCATAATTTATTACATCGAATCATTGCATTACAGTCTCAGTACGCATTGAATTCTAAAATTACATCGAATTCGAGAATTGAAATCAGATGCAGTACCTGTACATAGCTACTGTGAAAACTCGTTGTTTCACAAACTGCGCATCGAATTCTCAAAGTGATATAATATATTCCATCGATTCATAGCATTACAGTCTCAGTATGCATTAAATTCTAAAATTATCTGCCGCGAAAACGCTTTGTTTCGCAAATTGTGCATCGAATTGTCAAAGTGATATAATTCATTCCATCGAATCACTGCATTACAGTCTCAGTACACATTGAATTCTAAAATTACATGGAATTCCAGAATTGAAATCAGATACAGTAGCTGTACATAGCTGCCGCGAAAGCTCTTTGTTTCACAAACTGCGCATCGAATTGTCAAAGTAATATAATATATTCCAGCGAATCATTGCATTGCAGTCTCAGTACACATTGAATTCTAAAATTACATGGAAATCCAGAATTGAAATCAGATACAGTACTTGTACATAGCTACTCTGAAAACTCTTTGTCTCACAAACTGCGCATCGAGTTTTCAAAGCGACATAATTTATTACATCGAATCATTGCATTACAGTGTCAGTACACATTGAATTCTAAAATTACATCAAATTCCACATTTGAAATCAGATACAGTACCTGTACATACCTGCCGCGAAAACTCTTTGTTTCACAAATTGCGTATCAAATTGTCAAAGTGATATAAATCATTCCATCGAATCGCTGCAGTACAGTCTCAGTATGCATTAAATTCTAAAATTACATCGAATTCCAGAATTGAAATCAGATACAGTACTTGTATGTATATAGGTTCTGTGAAAATCCTTTGTTTCACAAACTGCGCATCGACGTCTCAAAGTGATATAATTTATTCCATCGAATCATTGCATTACAGTCTCAGTATGCATTAAATTCTAAAATTACATCGAATTCCAGAATTGAAATTAGATACAGCACTTGTACATAGCTACTGTGAAAACTCGTTGTTTCACAAACTGCGCGTCGAGTTCTCAAAGTGATATAATTCATTCCATCGAATCACTGCATTACAGTCTCAGTACACATTGAATTCTAAAATTACATGGAATTCCAGAATTGAAATCAGATACAGTAGCTGTACATAGCTGCCGCGAAAACTCTTTGTTTCACAAACTGCGCATCGAATTGTCAAAGTAATATAATATATTCCAGCGAATCATTGCATTGCAGTCTCAGTACACATTGAATTCTAAAATTACATCAAATCCCAGAATTGAAATCAGGTACAGTACCTGTACATAGCTGCCGTGAAAACTCTTTGTTTCACAAATTGCGTATCAAATTGTCAAAGTGATATAAATCATTCCATCGAATCGCTGCATTACAGTCTCAGTATGCATTAAATTCTAAAATTACATTGAATTCCAGAATTTAAATCAGATACAGTACTTGTATATAGGTTCTGTGAAAACTCTTTGTTTCACAAACTGCGCATCGACGTCTCAAAGTGATATAATTTATTCCATCGAATCATTGCATTACAGTCTCAGTATGCATTAAATTCTAAAATTACATCGAATTCCAGAATTGAAATTAGATACAGCACATGTACATAGCTACTGTGAAAACTCGTTGTTTCACAAACTGCGCGTCGAGTTCTCAAAGTGATATAATTCATTCCATCGAATCACTGCATTACAGTCTCAGTACACATTGAATTCTAAAATTACATGGAATTCCAGAATTGAAATTAGATACAGCACTTGTACATAGCTACTGTGAAAACTCGTTGTTTCACAAACTGCGCGTCGAGTTCTCAAAGTGATATAATTCATTCCATCGAATCACTGCATTACAGTCTCAGTACACATTGAATTCTAAAATTACATGGAATTCCAGAATTGAAATCAGATACAGTACTTGTACATAGCTACTGTGAAAACTCTTTGTCTCACAAACTACGCATCGAGTTCTCAAAGTGATATAAATCATTCCATTGAATCACTGCATTACAGTCTCAGTATGCATTAAATTCTAAAATTACATCGAATTCCAGAATTGAAATCAGATACAGTACTTGTATATAGGTTCTGTCAAAACACTTTGTCTCACAAACTGCGCAACGAGTTTTCAAAGCGACATAATTTATTCTATCGAATCATTGCATTACAGTCTCAGTACACATTGAATTCTAAAATTACATGGAATTTCAGAATTGAAATCAGATACAGTACTTGTAAATAGCTACTGTGAAAACTCTTTGTCTCACAAACTGCGCATCGAGTTCTCAAAGTGACATAATTTATTACATCGAATCATTGCATTACAGTCTCAGTACGCATTGAATTCTAAAATTACATCGAATTCGAGAATTGAAATCAGATGCAGTACCTGTACATAGCTACTGTGAAAACTCGTTGTTTCACAAACTGCGCATCGAATTCTCAAAGTGATATAATATATTCCATCGAATCATAGCATTACAGTTTCAGTACGCATTAAATTCTAAAATTACATCAAATCCCAGAATTGAAATCAGGTACAGTACCTGTACATAGCTGCCGCGAAAACGCTTTGTTTCGCAAATTATGCATCGAATTGTCAAAGTGATATAATTCATTCCATCGAATCACTGCATTACAGTCTCAGTACACATTGAATTCTAAAATTACATGGAATTCCAGAATTGAAATCAGATACAGTAGCTGTACATAGCTGCCGCGAAAACTCTTTGTTTCACAAACTGCGCATCGAATTGTCAAAGTAATATAATATATTCCAGCGAATCATTGCATTGCAGTCTCAGTACACATTGAATTCTAAAATTACATGGAATTCCAGAATTGAAATCAGATACAGTACTTGTACATAGCTACTGTGAAAACTCTTTGTCTCACAAACTGCGCATCGAGTTCTCAAAGCGACATAATTTATTACAACGAATCATTGCATTACAGTCCCAGTACACATTGAATTCTAAAATTACATCAAATTCCACATTTGAAATCAGATACAGTACCTGTACATAGCTGCCGTGAAAACTCTTTGTTTCACAAATTACGTATCAAATTGTCAAAGTGATATAAATCATTCCATCGAATCGCTGCATTACAGTCTCAGTATGCATTAAATTCTAAAATTACATCGAATTCCAGAATTGAAATCAGATACAGTACTTGTATATAGGTTCTGTGAAAACTCTTTGTTTCACAAACTGCGCATCGACGTCTCAAAGTGATATAATTTATTCCATCGAATCATTGCATTACAGTCTCAGTATGCATTAAATTCTAAAATTACATCGAATTCCAGAATTGAAATTAGATACAGCACTTGTACATAGCTACTGTGAAAACTCGTTGTTTCACAAACTGCGCGTCGAGTTCTCAAAGTGATATAATTCATTCCATCGAATCACTGCATTACAGTCTCAGTGCACATTGAATTCTAAAATTACATGGAATTCCAGAATTGAAATCAGATACAGTACTTGTACATAGCTACTGTGAAAACTATTTGTCTCACAAACTGCGCATCGAGTTCTCAAAGTGATATAAATCATTCCATTGAATCACTGCATTACAGTCTCAGTGCACATTGAATTCTAAAATTACATGGAATTCCAGAATTGAAATCAGATACAGTACTTGTACATAGCTACTATGAAAACTCTTTGTCTCACAAACTGAGCATCGAGTTCTGAAAGTGACATAATTTATAACATCGAATCATTGCATTACAGTCTCAGTACGCATTGAATTCTAAAATTACATCGAATTCGAGAATTGAAATCAGATACAGTACCTGTACATATCTACTGTGAAAACTCGTTGTTTCACAAACTGCACATCGAATTCTCAAAGTGACATAATTTATTACATCGAATCATTGCATTGCCGTCTCAGCACGCATTAAATTCTAAAATTACATGGAAATCTAGAATTGAAATCAGCTACAGTACTTGTACATAGCTATTGTGAAAACTCTTTGTCTCACAAACTGCGCATCGAGTTTTCAAAGCGACATAATTTATTCCATCGAATCATTGCACTGCAGTCTCAGTACGCATTAAATTCTAAAATTACATCAAACTCCAGAATTGAATTCAGATACAGTACTTGTACATAGCTACTGTGAAAACACTTTTTTTCACAAATTGCGCATCAAATTGTCAAAGTGATATAAATCATTCCATCGAATCACTGCATTACAGTCTCAGTACACATTGAATTCTAAAATTACATGGAATTTCAGAATTGAAATCAGATACAGTACTTGTACATAGCTACTGTGAAAACTCGTTGTCTCACAAACTGCGCATCGAGTTCTCAAAGCGGCATAATTTATTACATCGAATCATTGCATAACAGTCTCAGTACGCATTGAATTCTAAAACTACATCGAATTCGAGAATTGAAATCAGATGCAGTACCTGTACATAGCTACTGTGAAAACTCGTTGTTTCACAAACTGCGCGTCGAGTTCTCAAAGTGATATAATTCATTCCATCGAATCACTGCATTACAGTCTCAGTGCACATTGAATTCTAAAATTACATGGAATTCCAGAATTGAAATCAGATACAGTACTTGTACATAGCTACTGTGAAAACTATTTGTCTCACAAACTGCGCATCGAGTTCTCAAAGTGATATAAATCATTCCATTGAATCACTGCATTACAGTCTCAGTGCACATTGAATTCTAAAATTACATGGAATTCCAGAATTGAAATCAGATACAGTACTTGTACATAGCTACTATGAAAACTCTTTGTCTCACAAACTGAGCATCGAGTTCTGAAAGTGACATAATTTATAACATCGAATCATTGCATTACAGTCTCAGTACGCATTGAATTCTAAAATTACATCGAATTCGAGAATTGAAATCAGATACAGTACCTGTACATATCTACTGTGAAAACTCGTTGTTTCACAAACTGCACATCGAATTCTCAAAGTGACATAATTTATTACATCGAATCATTGCATTGCCGTCTCAGCACGCATTAAATTCTAAAATTACATGGAAATCTAGAATTGAAATCAGCTACAGTACTTGTACATAGCTATTGTGAAAACTCTTTGTCTCACAAACTGCGCATCGAGTTTTCAAAGCGACATAATTTATTCCATCGAATCATTGCACTGCAGTCTCAGTACGCATTAAATTCTAAAATTACATCAAACTCCAGAATTGAATTCAGATACAGTACTTGTACATAGCTACTGTGAAAACACTTTTTTTCACAAATTGCGCATCAAATTGTCAAAGTGATATAAATCATTCCATCGAATCATTGCATTACAGTCTCAGTATGCATTAAATTCTAAAATTACATCAAATCCCAGAATTGAAATCAGATACAGTACCTGTACATAGCTGCCGCGAAAACTCTTTGTTTCACAAACTGCGGATCGAATTGTCAAAGTAATATGATATATTCCAGCGAGTCATTGCATTGCAGTCTCAGTACACATTGAATTCTAAAATTACATGGAATCCCAGAATTGAAATCAGGTACAGTACCTGTACATAGCTGCCGCGAAAACGCTTTGTTTCGCAAATTATGCATCGAATTGTCAAAGTGATAAAATTCATTCCATCGAATCACTGCATTACAGTCTCAGTACACATTGAATTCTAAAATTACATGGAATTCCAGAAATGAAATCAGATATAGTAGCTGTACATAGCTGCCGCGAAAACTCTTTGTTTCACAAATAGCGCATCGAATTGTCAAAGCAATATAATATATTCCAGCGAATCATTGCATTGCAGTCTCAGTACACATTGAATTCTAAAATTACATGGATTTCCAGAATTGAAATCAGATAGAGTACTTGTACATAGCTACTGTGAAAACCCTTTTTCTCACAAACTGCGCATCGAGTTCTCAAAGCGACATAATTTATTACATCGAATCATTGCATTACAGTCTCAGTACACATTGAATTCTAAAATTACATCAAATTCCACATTTGAAATCAAATACAGTACTTGTATATAGGTTCTGTGAAAACACTTTGTTTCACAAACTGCGCATCGACGTCTCAAAGTGATATAATTTATTCCATCGAATCATTGCATTACAGTCTCAGTATGCATTAAATTCTAAAATTACATCGAATTCCAGAATTGAAATTAGATACAGCACTTGTACATAGCTACTGTGAAAACTCGTTGTTTCACCAACTGCGCGTCGAGTTCTCAAAGTGATATAATTCATTCCATCGAATCACTGCATTACAGTCTCAGTGCACATTGAATTCTAAAATTACATGGAATTCCAGAATTGAAATCAGATACAGTACTTGTACATAGCTACTGTGAAAACTCTTTGTCTCACAAACTGCGCATCGAGTTCTCAAAGTGATATAAATCATTCCATTGAATCACTGCACTACAGTCTCAGTATGCATTAAATTCTAAAATTACATCGAATTCCAGAATTGAAATCAGATACAGTACCTGTATATAGGTTCTGTGAAAACTCGTTGTATCACAAACTGCGCATCGAGTTTTCAAAGCGACATAATTTATTCCATCGAATCATTGAATTGCAGTCTCAGTACGCATTAAATTTTAAAATTACGTCAAATACCAGAATTGAATTCAGATACAGTACATGTACATAGCTACTGTGAAAACTCGTTGTTTCACAAACTGCGCATCGAATTCTCAAAGTGATATAATATATTCCATCGAATCATTGCATTACAGTCTCAGTATGCATTAAATTCTAAAATTACATCAAATCCCAGAATTGAAATCAGATACAGTACCTGTACATAGCTGCCGCGAAAACTCTTTGTTTCACAAACTGCGCATCGAATTGTCAAAGTAATATGATATATTCCAGCGAGTCATTGCATTGCAGTCTCAGTACACATTGAATTCTAAAATTACATGGAATTCCAGAATTGAAATCAGATACAGTACCTGTACATAGCTGCCGTGAAAACTCTTTGTTTCACGAATTGCGCATCAAATTTTCAAAGTGATATAAATCATTCCATCGAATCACTGCATTACAGTCTCAGTACACATTGAATTCTAAAATTACATGGAATTCCAGAATTGAAATCAGATACAGTACTTGTACATAGCTACTATGAAAACTCTTTGTCTCACAAACTGCGCATCGAGTTCTGAAAGTGACATAATTTATAACATCGAATCATTGCATTACAGTCTCCGTACGCATTGAATTCTTAAATTACATCGAATTCGAGAATTGAAATCAGATACAGTACCTGTACATAGCTACTGTGAAAACTCGTTGTTTGACAAACTGCGCATCGAACTCTCAAAGTGATATAATATATTCCATCGAATCATTGCATTACAGTCTCAGTATGCATTAAATTCTAAAATTACATCAAATCCCAGAATTGAAATCAGATACAGTACCTGTACATAGCTGCCGCGTAAACTCTTTGTTTCACAAACTGCGCATCGAATTGTCAAAGTAATATAACATATTCCAGCGAATCATTGCATTGCAGTCTCAGTACACATTGAATTCTAAAATTACATGGGATTCCAGAATTGAAATCAGATACAGTAGTTGTACATAGCTACTGTAAAAACTCTTTGTCTCACAAACTGCGCATCGAGTTCTCAAAGCGACATAATTTACTACATCGAATCATTGCATTACAGTCTCAGTACACATTGAATTCTAAAATTACATGGAATTCCAGAATTGAAATCAGATACAGTACCTTGACAGAGCTACTGTGAAAACTCGTTGTTTCACAAACTGCGCAACGAATTCTCAAAGTGATATAATATATTCCATCGGATCATTGCATTACAGTCTCAGTATGCATTAAATTATAAAATTACATCAAATTCCAGATTTGAAATCAGATACAGTACCTGTACATAGCTGCCGTGAAAACACTTTGTTTCACAAATTGCGTATCAAATTGTCAAAGTGATATAAATCATTCCATCGAATCGCTGCATTACAGTCTCAGTATGCATTACATTCTAAAATTACATCGAATTCCAGAATTGAAAGCAGATACAGCACTTGTATATAGGTTCTGTGAAAACTCGTTGTTTCACAAACTGCGCATCGAATTGTCAAAGTAATATAATATATTCCATCGAATCATTTCATTGCAGTCTCAGTACACATTGAATTCTAAAATTACATGGAATTCCAGAATTGAAATCACATACAGTACTTGTGAATAGCTACTGTGAAAACTCTTTTTCTCACAAACTGCGCATCGTGTTCTCAAAGTGATATAAATCATTCCATTGAATCACTGCATTACATTGAATCACTGCATTAAATTCTAAAATTACATCGAATTCCAGAATTGAAATCAGATACAGTACTTGTATATAGGTTCTGTGAAAACTCGTTGTTTCACAAACTGCGCATCGAGTTTTCAAAGCGACATAATTTATTCCATCGAATCATTGCATTGCAGTCTCAGTACGCATTAAATTCTAAAATTACATCAAACTCCAGAATTGAATTCAGATACAGTACTTGTACATAGCTACTGTGAAAACTCTTTGTATCACGAATTGCGCATCAAATTTTCAAAGTGATATAAATCATTCCATCGAATCACTGCATTACAGTCTCAGTACACACTGAATTCTAAAATTACATCAAATCCCAGAATTGAAGTCAGATACAGTTCCTGTACATAGCTGCCGCGAAAAGTCTTTGTTTCACAAACTGCGCATCGAATTGTCAAAGTAATATGATATATTCCAGCGAGTCATTGCATTGTAGTCTCAGTACACATTGAATTCTAAAATTACATGGAATTCCAGAATTGAAATCAGATACAGTACCTGTACATAGCTGCTGTGAAAACTCGTTGTCTCACAAACTGCGCATCGAGTTCTCAAAGCGGCATAATTTATTACATCGAATCATTGCATTACAGTCTCAGTACGCATTGAATTCTAAAACTACATCGAATTCGAGAATTGAAATCAGATGCAGTACCTGTACATAGCTACTGTGAAAACTCGTTGTTTCACAAACTGCGCATCGAATTCTCAAAGCGATATAATATATTCCATCGAATCATTGCATTACAGTCTCAGTATGCATTAAATTCTAAAATTACATCAAATCCCAGAATTGAAATCAGATACAGTTCCTGTACATAGCTGCCGCGAAAACTCTTTGTTTCACAAACTGCGCATCGACGTCTCAAAGTGATATAATTTATTCCATCGAATCATTGCATTACAGTCTCAGTATGCATTAAATTCTAAAATTACATCGAATTCCAGAATTGAAATTAGATACAGCACTTGTACATAGCTACTGTGAAAACTCGTTGTTTCACGAACTGCGCGTCGAGTTCTCAAAGTGATATAATTCATTCCATCGAATCACTGCATTACAGTCTCAGTGCACATTGAATTCTAAAATTACATGGAATTCCAGAATTGAAATCAGATACAGTACTTGTACATAGCTACTGTGAAAACTCTTTGTCTCACAAACTGCGCATCGAGTTCTCAAAGTGATATAAATCACTCCATTGAATCACTGCATTACAGTCTCAGTATGCATTAAATTCTAAAATTACATCGAATTCGAGAATTGAAATCAGATGCAGTACCTGTACATAGCTACTGTGAAAACTCGTTGTTTCACAAACTGCGCTTCGAATTCTCAAAGTGATATTATATATTCCATCGAATCATTGCATTACAGTCTCAGTATGCATTAAATTCTAAAATTACATCAAATCCCAGAATTGAAATCAGATACAGTTCCTGTACATAGCTGCCACGAAAACTCTTTGTTTCACAAACTGCGCATCGACGTCTCAAAGTGATATAATTTATTCCATCGAATCATTGCATTACAGTCTCAGTATGCATTAAATTCTAAAATTACATCGAATTCCAGAATTGAAATTAGATACAGTACTTGTACATAGCTACTGTGAAAACTCTTTGTTTCACAAACTGCGCGTCGAGTTCTCAAAGTGATATAATTCATTCCATCGAATCACTGCATTACAGTCTCAGTGCACATTGAATTCTAAAATTACATGGAATTCCAGAATTGAAATCAGATAGAGTACTTGTACATAGCTACTGTGAAAACTCTTTGTCTCACAAACTGCGCATCGAGTTCTCAAAGTGATATAAATCATTCCATTGAATCACTGCATTACAGTCTCAGTATGCATTAAATTCTAAAATTACATCGAATTCCAGAATTGAAATCAGATACAGTACCTGTATATAGGTTCTGTGAAAACTCGTTGTTTCACAAACTGCGCATCGAGTTTTCAAAGCGACATAATTTATTCCATCGAATCATTGAATTGCAGTCTCAGTACGCATTAAATTTTAAAATTACGTCAAATACCAGAATTGAATTCAGATACATTACATGTACATAGCTACTGTGAAAACTCGTTGTTTCACAAACTGCGCATAGAATTCTCAAAGTGATATAATATATTCCATCGAATCATTGCATTACAGTCTCAGTGTGCATTAAATTCTAAAATTACATCAAATCCCAGAATTGAAATCAGATACAGTACCTGTACATAGCTGCCGCGAAAACTCTTTGTTTCACAAACTGCGCATCGAATTGTCAAAGTAATATGATATATTCCAGCGAGTCATTGCATTGCAGTCTCAGTACACATTGAATTCTAAAATTACATGGAATTCCAGAATTGAAATCAGATACAGTACCTGTACATAGCTGCAGTGAAAACTCTTTGTTTCACGAATTGCGCATCAAATTTTCAAAGTGATATAAATCATTCCATCGAATCACTGCATTACAGCCTCAGTACACATTGAATTCTAAAATTACATGGAATTCCAGAATTGAAATCAGATACAGTAATTGTACATAGCTACTATGAAAACTCTTTGTCTCACAAACTGCGCATCGAGTTCTGAAAGTGACATAATTTATAACATCGAATCATTGCATTACAGTCTCCGTACGCATTGAATTCTTAAATTACATCGAATTCGAGAATTGAAATCAGATACAGTACCTGTACATAGCTACTGTGACAACTCGTTGTTTCACAAACTGCGCATCGAACTCTCAAAGTGATATAATATATTCCATCGAATCATTGCATTACAGTCTCAGTATGCATTAAATTCTAAAATTACATCAAATCCCAGAATTGAAATCAGATACAGTACCTGTACATAGCTGCCGCGAAAACTCTTTCTTTCACAAATTGCGCATCGAATTGTCAAAGTAATATAATATATTCCAGCGAATCATTGCATTGCAGTCTCAGTACACATTGAATTCTAAAATTACATGGAATTCCAGAATTGAAATCTGATACAGTAGTTGTACATAGCTACTGTGAAAACTCTTTGTCTCACAAACTGCGCAAAGAATTCTCAAAGTGATATAATATGTTCCATCGGATCATTGCATTACAGTCTCAGTACGCATTAAATTATAAAATTACATCAAATTCCAGATTTGAAATCAGATACAGTACCTGTACATAGCTGCCGTGAAAACACTTTGTTTCACAAATTGCGTATCAAATTGTCAAAGTGATATAAATCATTCCATCGAATCGCTGCATTACAGTCTCAGTATGCATTAAATTCTAAAATTACATCGAATTCCAGAATTGAAATCAGATACAGCACTTGTATATAGGTTCTGTGAAAACTCGTTGTTTCACAGACTGCGCATCGAATTGTCAAAGTAATATAATATATTTCATCGAATCATTGCATTGCAGTCTCAGTACACATTGAATTCTAGAATCACATGGAATTCCAGAATTGAAATCAGATACAGTACTTGTGAATAGCTACTGTGAAAACTCTTTGTCTCACAAACTGCGCATCGAGTTCTCAAAGCGACATAATTTATTACATCGAATCATTGCTTACAGTCTCAGTACACATTGAATTCTAAAATTACATGGAATTCCAGAATTGAAATCAGATAGAGTACCTGTACATAGCTGCCGTGAAAACTCTTTGTTTCACAAATTGCGCATCAAATTGTCAAAGTGATATAAATCAATCCATCGAATCACTGCATTACAGTCTCAGTACACCTTGAATTCAAAATTACAAGGAATTCCAGAACTGAAATCAGATACAGTACTTGTACATAGCTGCCGTGAAAACTCTTTGTTTCACAAATTGCGCATCAAATTGTCAAAGTGATATAAATCATTCCATCGAATCACTGCATTACAGCCTCAGTACACATTGAATTCTAAAATTACATGGAATTCCAGAATTGAAATCAGATACAGTAATTGTACATAGCTACTATGAAAACTCTTTGTCTCACAAACTGCGCATCGAGTTCTGAAAGTGACATAATTTATAACATCGAATCATTGCATTACAGTCTCCGTACGCATTGAATTCTTAAATTACATCGAATTCGAGAATTGAAATCAGATACAGTACCTGTACATAGCTACTGTGACAACTCGTTGTTTCACAAACTGCGCATCGAACTCTCAAAGTGATATAATATATTCCATCGAATCATTGCATTACAGTCTCAGTATGCATTAAATTCTAAAATTACATCAAATCCCAGAATTGAAATCAGATACAGTACCTGTACATAGCTGCCGCGAAAACTCTTTCTTTCACAAATTGCGCATCGAATTGTCAAAGTAATATAATATATTCCAGCGAATCATTGCATTGCAGTCTCAGTACACATTGAATTCTAAAATTACATGGAATTCCAGAATTGAAATCTGATACAGTAGTTGTACATAGCTACTGTGAAAACTCTTTGTCTCACAAACTGCGCAAAGAATTCTCAAAGTGATATAATATGTTCCATCGAATCACTGCATTACAGTCTCAGTACACATTGAATTCTAAAATTACATCGAATTCGAGAATTGAAATTAGATGCAGTACCTGTACATAGCTACTGTGAAAACTCGTTGTTTCACAAACTGCGCATCGAATTCTCAAAGTGATATAATATATTCCATCGAATCATAGCATTACAGTCTCAGTATGCATTAAATTCTAAAATTACATCAAATCCCAGAATTGAAATCAGATACAGTACCTGTACATAGTTGCCGCGAAAACTCTTTGTTTCACAAACTGCGCTTCGAATTGTCAAAGTAATATAATATATTCCAGCGAATCATTGCATTGCAGTCTCAGTACACATTGAATTCTAAAATTACATGGAATTCCAGAATTGAAATCAGATACAGTACTTGTGAATAGCTACTGTGAAAACTCTTTGTCTCACAAACTGCGCATCGAGTTCTCAAAGCGACATAATTTATTACATCGAATCATTGCTTACAGTCTCAGTACACATTGAATTCTAAAATTACATGGAATTCCAGAATTGAAATCAGATAGAGTACCTGTACATAGCTGCCGTGAAAACTCTTTGTTTCACAAATTGCGCATCAAATTGTCAAAGTGATATAAATCAATCCATCGAATCACTGCATTACAGTCTCAGTACACCTTGAATTCAAAATTACAAGGAATTCCAGAACTGAAATCAGATACAGTACTTGTACATAGCTACTGTGAAAACTCTTTGTCTCACAAACTGCGCATCGTGTTCTCAAAGTGATATAAATCATTCCATTGAATCACTGCATTACAGTCTCAGTATGCATTAAATTCTAAAATTACATCGAATTCCAGAATTGAAATCAGATACAGTACTTGTATATAGGTTCTGTGAAAACTCGTTGTTTCACAAACTGCGCATCGAGTTTTCAAAGCGACCTAATTTATTCCATCGAATCATTGCATTGCAGTCTCAGTACGCATTAAATTCTAAAATTACGTCAAATTCCAGAATTAAATTCAGATACGGTACTTGTACATAGCTACTGTGAAAACTCTTTGTTTCACAAATTGCGCATCAAATTGTCAAAGTGATATAAATCATTCCATCGAATCACTGCATTACAGTCTCAGTACACATTGAATTCTAAAATTACATCGAATTCGAGAATTGAAATCAGATACAGTACCTGTACATAGCTACTGTAAAAACTCGTTGTTTCACAAACTGCGCATCGAATTCTCAAAGTGACATAATTTATTCCATCGAATCATTGCACTGCAGTCTCAGTACACATTAAATTCTAAAATTACATCAAACTCCAGAATTGAATTCAGATACAGTACTTGTACATAGCTAATGTGAAAACTCTTTGTTTCACGAACTGCGCATCAAATTTTCAAAGTGATATAAATCATTCCATCGAATCACTGCATTACAGTCTCAGTACACATTGAATTCTAAAATTACATCGAATTCGAGAATTGAAATTAGATGCAGTACCTGTACATAGCTACTGTGAAAACTCGTTGTTTCACAAACTGCGCATCGAATTCTCAAAGTGATATAATATATTCCATCGAATCATAGCATTACAGTCTCAGTATGCATTAAATTCTAAAATTACATCAAATCCCAGAATTGAAATCAGATACAGTACCTGTACATAGTTGCCGCGAAAACTCTTTGTTTCACAAACTGCGCTTCGAATTGTCAAAGTAATATAATATATTCCAGCGAATCATTGCATTGCAGTCTCAGTACACATTGAATTCTAAAATTACATGGAATTCCAGAATTGAAATCAGATACAGTACTTGTACATAGCTACTGTGAAAACTCTTTGTCTCACAAACTGCGCATCGAGTTTTCAAAGCGACATAATTTATTACATCGAATCATTGCATTACAGTCTCAGTACACATTGAATTCTAAAATTACATGGAATTCCAGAATTGAAATCAGATACAGTACCTTGGCAGAGCTACTGTGAAAACTCGTTGTTTCACAAACTGCGCAACGAATTCTCAAAGTGATATAATATATTCCATCGGATCATTGCTTTACAGTCTCAGTACGCATTAAATTATAAAATTACATCAAATTCCAGATTTGAAATCAGACACAGTACCTGTACATAGCTGCCGTGAAAACCCTTTGTTTCACAAATTGCGTATCAAATTGTCAAAGTGATATAAATCATTCCATCGAATCGCTTAATTACAGTCTCAGTATGCATTAAATTCTAAAATTACATCGAATTCCAGAATTGAAATCAGATACAGTACTTGTATATAGGTTCTGTGAAAACTCGTTGTTTAACAAACTGCGCATCGAATTGTCAAAGTAATATAATATATTCCATCGAATCATTGCATTGCAGTCTCAGTACACATTGAATTCAAAATTACATGGAATTCCAGAATTGAAATCAGATACAGTACTTGTACATAGCTACTGTGAAAACTCTTTGTCTCACAAACTGCGCATCGAGTTCTCAAAGCGACATAATATATTAAATCGAATCACTGCATTACAGTATCCGTACACATTGAATTCTGATATTACATGGAATTCCAGGATTGAAATCAGATACAGTACCTTGGCAGAGCTTCTGTGAAAACTCGTTGTTTCACAAACTGCGCAACGAATTCTCAAAGTGATATAAATCATTCCATCGAATCGCTGGATTACAGGCTCAGTATGCATTAAATTCTAAAATTACATCAAATCCCAGAATTGAAATCAGATACAGTACCTGTACATAGCTGCCGCGAAAACTCTTTGTTTCGCAAATTGTGCATAGAATTGTCAAAGTGATATAATTCATTCCATCGAATCACTGCATTACAGTCTCAGTACACATTGAATTCTAAAATTACATGGAATTCCAGAATTGAAATCAGATACAGTACCTGTACATAGCTGCCGTGAAAACTCTTTGTTTCACAAATTGCGCATCAAATTGTCAAAGTGATATAAATCATTCCATCGAATCACTGCATTACAGTCTCAGTACACATTGAATTCTAAAATTACAAGGAATTCCAGAACTGAAATCAGATACAGTACTTGTACATAGCTACTGTGGAAATTCTTTGTCTCACAAACTGCGCATCGAGTTCTCAAATTGACATAATTTATTACATCGAATCATTGTATTATGATCTTAGTACGCATTGAACTCTAAAATTACATCGAATTCGAGAATTGAAATCAGATACAGTACCTGTACATAGCTACTGTGAAAACGCGTTGTTTCTCAAACTGCGCATCGAATTCTCAAAGTGATATAATATATTCCATCGAATCATTGCATTACAGTCTCAGTATGCATTAAATTCTAAAACTACATCAAAACCCAGAATTGAAATCAGATACAGTACCTGTACATAGTTGCCGCGAAAACTCTTTGTTTCACAAACTGCGCATGGAATTGTCAAAGTAATATAATATATTCCAGCGAATCATTGCATTGTAGTCTCAGTACGCATTGAATTCTAAAATTACATCGAATTCGAGAATTGAAATCAGATGCAGTATCTGTACATAGATACTGTGAAAACTCGTTGTTTCACAAACTGCGCATCGAATTCTCAAAGTGATATAATATATTCCATCGAATCATTGCATTACAGTCTCAGTATGCATTAAATTCTAAAATTACATCAAATGCCAGAATTGAAATCAGATACAGTACCCGTACATAGCTGCAGCGAAAACTCTTTGTTTCGCAAATTGTGCATCGAATTGTCAAAGTGATATAATTCATTCCATCGAATTACTGCATTACAGTCTCAGTACACATTGAATTCTAAAATTACATGGAATTCCAGAATTGAAATCAGATACAGTACCTGTACATAGGTGCCGTGAAAACTCTTTGTTTCACAAATTGCGCATCAAATTGTCAAAGTGATATAAATCATTCCATCGAATCACTGCATTACACTCTCAGTACACATTGAATTCTAAAATTACAAGGAATTCCAGAATTGAAATCAGATACAGTACTTGTATATAGCTACTGTGAAAACTCTTTGTCTCACAAACTGCGCATCGAGTTCTCAAATTGACATAATTTATTACATCGAATCATTGTATTATGATCTTAGTACGCATTGAACTCTAAAATTACATCGAATTCGAGAATTGAAATCAGATACAGTACCTGTACATAGCTACTGTGAAAACTCGTTGTTTCACAAACTGCGCATCGAATTCTCAAAGTGATATAATATATTCCATCGAATCATTGCATTACAGTCTCAGTATGCATTAAATTCTAAAATTAAATCAAATCCCAGAATTGAAATCAGATACAGTACCTGTACATAGTTGCCGCGAAAACTCTTATATTGCATTGCAGTCTCAGTACGCATTGAATTCTAAAATTACATCGAATTCGAGAATTGAAATCAGATGCAGTACCTGTTAATAGCTACTGTGAAAACTCGTTGTTTCACAAACTGCGCATCGAATTCTCAAAGTAATATAATATATTCCATCGAATCATTGCATTACAGTCTCAGTATGCATTAAATTCTAAAATCACATCAAATCCCAGAATTGAAATCAGATACAGTACCTGTACCTACATAGCTGCCGCGAAAACTCTTTGTTTCGCAAATTGTGCATCGAATTGTCAAAGTGATATAATTCATTCCATCGAATTACTGCATTACAGTCTCAGTACACAATGAATTCTAAAATTACATGGAATTCCAGAATTGAAATCATATACAGTACCTGTACATAGCTGCCGTGAAAACTCTTTGTTTCACAAATTGCGCATCAAATTGTCAAAGTGATATAAATCATTCCATCGAATCACTGCATTACAGTCTCAGTACATATTGAATTCTAAAATTACATGGAATTCCAGAATTGAAATCAGATACAATACCTGTACATAGCTACTGTGAAAACTCGTTGTTTCACAACCTGCGCATCGAATTCTCAAAGTGATAAAATATATTCCATCGAATCATTGCATTACAGGCTCAGTATGCATTAAATTCTAAAGTTACATCAAATCCCAGAATTGAAATCAGATACAGTACTTGTACATAGCTGCCGCGAAAACTCTTTGTTTCGCAAATTGTGCATCGAATTGTCAAAGTGATTATAATTCATTCCATCGAATCACTGCATTACAGTCTCAGTACACATTGAATTCTAAAATTACATGGAATTCCAGAATTGAAATCAGATACAGTACCTGTACATAGCTGCCGTGAAAGCTCTTTGTTTCACAAATTGCGCATCAAATTGTCAAAGTGATATAAATCATTCCATCGAATCACTGCATTACAGTCTCAGTACACATTGAATTCTAAAATTACAAGGAATTCCAAAATTGAAATCAGATACAGTACCTGTACATAGCTACTGTGAAAACTCGTTGTTTCACAAAATGCGCATCGAGTTCTCAAAGTGATATAATTCATTCCATCGAATCACTGCATTACAGTCTCAGTATGCATCAAATTCTAAAATTACATCGAATTCCAGAATTGAAAACAGATACAGTACCTTGGCAGAGCTACTGTGAAAACTCGTTGTTTCACAAACTGCGCAACGAATTCTCAAAGTGATATAATATATTCCATCGGATCATTGCATTACAGTCTCAGTACGCATCAAATTATAAAATTACAGCAAATTCCAGATTTGAAATCAGATACAGTACCTGTACCTACATAGCTGCCGCGAAAACTCTTTGTTTCGCAAATTGTGCATCGAATTGTCAAAGTGATATAATTCATTCCATCGAATTACTGCATTACAGTCTCAGTACACAATGAATTCTAAAATTACATGGAATTCCAGAATTGAAATCATATACAGTACCTGTACATAGCTGCCGTGAAAACTCTTTGTTTCACAAATTGCGCATCAAATTGTCAAAGTGATATAAATCATTCCATCGAATCACTGCATTACAGTCTCAGTACATATTGAATTCTAAAATTACATGGAATTCCAGAATTGAAATCAGATACAATACCTGTACATAGCTACTGTGAAAACTCGTTGTTTCACAACCTGCGCATCGAATTCTCAAAGTGATAAAATATATTCCATCGAATCATTGCATTACAGGCTCAGTATGCATTAAATTCTAAAGTTACATCAAATCCCAGAATTGAAATCAGATACAGTACTTGTACATAGCTGCCGCGAAAACTCTTTGTTTCGCAAATTGTGCATCGAATTGTCAAAGTGATTATAATTCATTCCATCGAATCACTGCATTACAGTCTCAGTACACATTGAATTCTAAAATTACATGGAATTCCAGAATTGAAATCAGATACAGTACCTGTACATAGCTGCCGTGAAAACATTTTGTTTCACAAATTGCGTATAAAATTGTCAAAGTGATATAAATCATTCCATCGAATCGCTTAATTACAGTCTCAGTATGCATTAAATTCTAAAATTACTTCGAATTCCAGAATTGAAATCAGATACAGTACTTGTATATAGGTTCTGTGAAAACTCGTTGTTTCACAAACTGCGCATCGAATTGTCAAAGTAATATAATATATTCCATCGAATCATTGCATTGCAGTCTCAGTACACATTGAATTCTAAAATTACATGGATTTCCAGAATTGAAATCATATACAGTACTTGTACATAGCTACTGTGAAAACTCTTTGTCTCACAAACTGCGCATCGAGTTCTCAAAGCGACATAATTTATTACATCGAATCATTGCATTACAGTTTCAGTACACATTGAATTCTAAAATTACATGGAATTCCAGAATTGAAATCAGATACAGTACCTTGGCAGAGCTACTGTGAAAACTCGTTGTTTCACAAACTGCGCAACGAATTCTCAAAGTGATATAATATATTCCATCGAATCATTGCATTACAGTCTCAGTACGCATTAAATTCTAAAATTACATCGAATTCCAGAATTGAAACTAGGTACAGCACTTGTACATAGCTGCCGCGAAAACTCCTTGTTTCGCAAATTGTGCATCGAATTGTCAAAGTGATATAATTCATTCCATCGAATCACTGCATTACAGTCTCAGTACACATTGAATTCTAAAATTACATGGAATTCCAGAATTGAAATCAGATACAATACCTGTACATAGCTACTGTGAAAACTCGTTGTTTCACAACCTGCGCATCGAATTCTCAAAGTGATAAAATATATTCCATCGAATCATTGCATTACAGGCTCAGTATGCATTAAATTCTAAAGTTACATCAAATCCCAGAATTGAAATCAGATACAGTACCTGTACATAGCTGCCGCGAAAACTCTTTGTTTCGCAAATTGTGCATCGAATTGTCAAAGTGATATCATTCATTCCATCGAATCACTGCATTACAGTCTCAGTACACATTGAATTCTAAAATTACATGGAATTCCAGAATTGAAATCAGATACAGTACCTGTACATAGCTGCCGTGAAAACTCTTTCTTTCACAAATTGCGCATCAAATTGTCAAAGTGATATAAATCATTCCATCGAATCACTGCATTACAGTCTCAGTACACATTGAATTCTCAAATTACGTGGAATTCCAGAATTGAAATCAGATACAGTACTTGTATATAGCTACTGTGAGAACTCTTTGTCTCACAAACTGCGCATCGAGTTCTCAAATTGACATAATTTATTACATCGAATCATTGCATTACAGTCTTAGAACGCATTGAACTCTAAAATTACATCGAATTCGAGAATTGAAATCAGATACAGTACCTGTACATAGCTACTGTGAAAACTCGTTGTTTCACAAACTGCGCATCGAATTCTCAAAGTGATATAATATATTCCATCGAATCATTGCATTACAGTCTCAGTATGCATTAAATTCTAAAATTACATCAAATCCCAGAATTGAAATCAGATACAGTACCTGTACATAGTTGCCGCGAAAACTCTTTGTTTCACAAACTGCGCATCGAATTGTCAAAGTAATATAATATATTCCAGCGAATCATTGCATTGCAGTCTCAGTACGCATTGAATTCTAAAATTACATCGAATTCGAGAATTGAAATCAGATGCAGTACCTGTTAATAGCTACTGTGAAAACTCGTTGTTTCACAAACTGCGCATCGAATACTCAAAGTAATATAATATATTCCATCGAATCATTGCGTTACAGTCTCAGTATGCATTAAATTCTAAAATTACATCAAATCCCAGAATTGAAATCAGATAGAGTACCTGTACATAGATGCCGCGAAAACTCATTGTTTCGCAAATTGTGCATCGAATTGTCAAAGTGATATAATTCATTCCATCGAATTACTGCATTACAGTCTCAGTACACATTGATTTCTAAAATTACATGGAATTCCAGAATTGAAATCAGATACAGTACCTGTACATAGCTGCCGTGAAAACTCTTTGTTTCACAAATTGCGTATCAAATTATCAAAGTGATATAAATCATTCCATCGAATCACTGCATTACAGTCTCAGTACACATTGAATTCTAAAATTACATGGAATTCCAGAATTGAAATCAGATACAGTACTTGTACATAGCTACTGTGAAAACTCTTTGTCTCACAAACTGCGCATCGAGTTCTCAAATTGACATAATTTATTACATCGAATCATTGCATTACAGTCTTAGTACGCATTGAACTCTAAAATTACATCGAATTCGAGAATTGAAATCAGATACAGTACCTGTACATAGCTAATGTGAAAACTCGTTGTTTCACAAACAGCGCATCGAATCCTCAAAGTGATATAATATATTCCATCGAATCATTGCATTATAGTCTCAGTATGCATTAAATTCTAAAATTACCTCAAATCCCAGAATTGAAATCAGATACAGTACCTGTACATAGTTGCCGCGAAAACTCTTTGTTTCACAAACTGCGCATCGAATTGTCAAAGTAATATAATATATTCCAGCGAATCATTGCATTGCAGTCTCAGTACACATTGAATTCTAAAATTACATGGAATTCCAGAATTGAAATCAGATACAGTACTCGTACATATCTACTGTGAAAACTCTTTGTCTCACAAACTGCGCATCGAGTTCTCAAAGCCACATAATTTATTACATCGAATCATTGCATTATAGTCTCAGTTCACATTGAATTCTAAAATTACATGGAATTCTGGAATGGAAATCAGATACAGTACTTGTATATAGGTTCTGTGAAAACTCGTTGTTTCACAAACTGCGCATCGAATTGTCAAAGTAATATAATATATTCCATCGAATCATTGCATTACGGTCTCAGTACACATTGAATTCTAAAATTACATGGAATTCCAGAATTGACATCAGATACAGTACTTGTACATAGCTACTGTGAAAACTCTTTGTCTCACAAAATGCGCATCGAGTTCTCAAAGCGACCTAAATTATTACATCAAATCATTGCATTATAGTCTCAGTACACATTGAATTCTAAAATTACATGGATTTCCAGAATTGAAATCAGATACAGTACCTTGACAGAGCTACTGTGAAAACTCGTTGTTTCACAAACTGCGCAACGAATTCTCTAAGTGATATAATATATCCCATCGGATCATTGCATTACAGTCTCAGTGCGCATTAAATTATAAAATTACATCAAATTCCAGATTTGAAATCAACATAGCTGCCGTGAAAACTCTTTGTTTCACAAATTGCGTATCAAATTGTCAAAGTGATATAAATCATTCCATCGAATCGCTGCATTACAGTCTCAGTATGCATTAAATTCTAAAATTACATCGAATTCCAGAATTGAAATCAGATACAGTACTTGTATATAGGTTCTGTGAAAACTCGTTGTTTCACAAACTGCGCATCGAATTGTCAAAGTAATATAATATATTCCATCGAATCATTGCATTACGGTCTCAGTACACATTGAATTCTAAAATTACATGGAATTCCAGAATTGACATCAGATACAGTACTTGTACATAGCTACTGTGAAAACTCTTTTTCTCACAAAATGCGCATCGAGTTCTCAAAGCGACCTAAATTATTACATCAAATCATTGCATTATAGTCTCAGTACACATTGAATTCTAAAATTACATGGATTTCCAGAATTGAAATCAGATACAGTACCTTGACAGAGCTACTGTGAAAACTCGTTGTTTCACAAACTGCGCAACGAATTCTCTAAGTGATATAATATATTCCATCGGATCATTGCATTACAGTCTCAGTGCGCATTAAATTCTAAAATTACATCAAATTCCAGATTTGGAATCAGATACAGTACCTGTACATAGCTGCCGTGAAAACTCTTTGTTTCCCAAATTGCGTATCAAATTGTCAAAGTGATATAAATCATTCCATCGAATTGCTGCATTACAGTCTCAGTATGCATTAAATTCTAAAATTACATCGAATTCCAGAATTGAAATCAGATACAGTACTTGTATATAGGTTCTGTGAAAACTCGTTGTTTCACAAACTGCCCATCGACGACTCAAAGTGATATAATTTATTCCATCGAATCATTGCATTACAGTCTCAGTACGCATTAAATTCTAAAATTACATCGAATTCCAGAATTGAAATTAGATACAGCACTTATACATAGCTACTGTGAAAACTCGCTGTTTCACAAACTGCGCATCGAGTTTTCAAAGTGACATAATTTATAACATCGAACCATTGCATTACAGTCTCAGTACGCATTGAATTCTAAAATTACATCGAATTCGAGAATTGAAACCAGATACAGTACCTGTACATAGCTACTGTGAAAACTCGTTGTTTCACAAACTGCGCATCGAATTCTCAAAGTGACATAATTTATTACATCGAATCATTACATTGCAGTCTCAGTACGCATTAAATTCTAAAATTACATGGAATTCCAGAATTGAAATCAGCTACAGTACTTGCACATAGCTATTGTGAAAACTCTTTGTCTCACAAACTGCGCATCGAGTTTTCAAAGCGACATAATTTATTCCATCGAATCATTGCACTGCAGTCTCAGTACGCATTAAATTCTAAAATTACATCAAACTCCAGAATTGAATTCAGATACAGTACTTGTACATAGCTACTGTTGAAACTCTTTGTTTCACAAATTGCGCATCAAATAGTCAAAGTGATATAAATCATTCCATCGAATCACTGCATTACAGTCTCAGTACACATTGAATTCTAAAATTAAATGGAATTTCAGAATTGAAATCAGATACGGTACTTGTAAATAGCTACTGTGAAAACTCTTTGTCTCACAAACTGCGCATCGAGTTCTCAAAGTGATATAATTTATTACATCGAATCATTGTATTACAGTCTCAGTACGCATTGAATTCTAAAATTACAAGGAATTCCAGAATTCAAATCAGATACAGTACCTGTACATAGCTACTGTGAAAACTCGTTTTCTCACAAACTGCGC